>PISX010019103.1:0-38951 GCA_004024625.1 Mellivora capensis
TTTTGTCAAATGCTTTTTCTGCATCAATTGAGAGGACCATGTGGTTCTTCTCTCTTCTCTTATTGATTTGTTCTATCACATTGATTGACTTGCGAATGTTGAACCAGCCTTGTAACCCAGGGATGAATCCCACCTGGTCATGGTGGATGATCTTTTTAATGTGCTGTTGGATCCTGTTTGCTAGGATCTTGTTGAGAATTTTAGCATCCATATTCACCAGTGATATTGGTCTGAAGTTCTCCTTTTTGGTGTGGACTTTGCCTGGTTTGGGGATCAGGGTAATGCTGGCTTCATAAAAAGAGTCTGGAAGTTTTCCTTCAGCTTCAGTTTTTTGAAACAGCTTCAGGAGAATAGGTGTTATTTCTTCTTTAAAAGTTTGGTAGAATTCCCCAGGGAATCCGTCAGGTCCTGGGCTCTTGGTTTTTGGGAGGTTTTTGATCACTGCTTCAATCCCGTTACTAGATATCGGTCTATTCAGGTTGTTAATTTCTTCCTGGTTCAGTTTTGGGAGTTTATAGTTTTCCAGGAATGCATCCATTTCATCTAGTATGTCTTCTTTGGAAAATGTCTGTTTATGTCTACCGCCCATTTTTTGAATGAATTGTTTGCTTTTTGGGTGTCGAGTTTTGTCAGTTATTATATATTTTGGATACTAACCCTTTATCCAATATGTCACTTGCAAATATCTAGGTTGTCTTTTAGTTTTATTGATTTGTTTCCATCCCTATGCAGAAGCTTTTTATTTTGATATTGTCCCAGTAGTTTATTTTTGCTTTTGTTTCCCTTGGGTCAGGAGACATATCTATAAAGAAGTTGCTATGGCTGATGTCAAAGAAGTTATTCCCTGTGTTCTCATCTAGGATTTTTATGGTTCCAGGTCTCACTTCTAGGATTTTAATCCATTATGAATTTATTGTTTTGTATGGTACCAGAAAGTGGTCCAGTTTCATTCTTTTGCATGTTGCTGTCTAATTTTTCCAACACCATTTATTGAAGAGACAGTCTTTTTCCCATTGGATATTCTTTCCTGATTTGTCAAAGATTAATTAGTCATATAATCATAGGTTCATTTCAGGGCTTTCTGTTCTGTTTTGTTGATCTATGTGTGTCTTTTTGGGGCCAGTACCATACTATTTTGATTAACACAGCTTTGCAATATAACTTGAAGTCCAGAATTATGATGCCTCCAGCTTTCCTCTTCTTTTTCAAGATTCCTTTGGCTATTCACGGTCTTTTGTGGCTCCATAAAAATGTTGAGATTGTTTGTTCTAGCTCTGTGAAAAAAATGTTGATAGTATTTTGATAGGGATTGCATTAAATGTGTAGAGTTTGGGACGTAGTATAGACATTTTAACAATATTAGTTCTTCTAATCCATGAGTATAGAATATCTTTCCATTTCTTTGTGTCATCTTCAATTTCTTTCATCAGTGTTTTATATATTTCAGAATACAAGTCTTTCACCTTATTTGTTAGATTTATTCCTAGGTATGTTACAACCTCAGAATTATGAGATCAAGCCTTATGTCAAGCTCCATGCTCTGTGAGGAGTCTGTTTGAGATTCTCTGTCCCCCTCCTGCTGTCCCTTCCCCTTGCTCTCTCTTTCTCTCTCATAAATAAATAAATCTTTAAAAGTGGTGAGAGTGGGTACCCCTGTCTTTTTCCTGAATTTAGGGGAAGAGCTCTCAGTTTTTTCCCATTAAGGATGAAGTTAGCTGTGAGGTTTTCATATCTGGCCTTTATTATGTTGAGGTCTGTTCCCTCTAAATCTACTTTGTTGAAGGTTTTATCATGAATGGATGTTGCAGTCACATGCTTTTTCTGCATCTATTAAAGTGATCATATGGTTCTTATTCTTTCTTACTGAGGTGATTTATCACATTGGTTGATTTGTGAATATTGAACCACCCTTTCAACCCAGGAATAAAGCCCATTTGATCATGATGAATGATTCTTTTTAATGTATTGTTGGATTTGGTTTGCTAGTATTTTGTTGAGGATTTTTATATCTATGTTCATCAGAGATATTGGCTTGTAGTTCTCTTGTTTTTGCAGTGTCTTTATCTGGTTTTGGTATCAAGGTAATGCTGTCCTCATAGGATGAATTTTCCTTCCTTTTATATTTCTTGGAATAGTTTGAGAAGGATAGGTATTAACTCTTCTTTAAATGTTTGGTAGAATTCACCTGTGAAGCCCTTTGGTCCTGAACTTTTTTCTGATGGGAGTTTTTTGATTACTGGGTGAATTTCTTTGCTGGTAGTCAGTCTGTTCAAATTTTCTATTTCTTCCTGTTTCAATTTTGGTAGGTTATATGTTCCATTTCTTCTAGTTTTTTCAATTTATTGGCATACAGTTTTTCATAATATTCTTTTATAATTATATATCTGTGATATTGGTTGTTATTTCTCCTCTCTCATTGTAATTTCATTTTTGAGTCCTTTCTCTTTTCTTCTTGCTAAATCTGGTTGGAGGTTCATCAATTTTACTGAGTTTTTCAAAGAGCCAGCTCCAGGGTATCACTGATCTGTTTTATGTTGTTGTTTTGTTTTGTTTTTGATTTCTGTGTTATTTATTTATGCTCTAATCTTTATTGTTTCCTTTTCTCTGCTGATTTTAGGTTTTGTTTGTTCTTCTTTTTCTTGCTCCTATAGGTTTAAGGTTAGCTTGTTTATTTGAGATTTTTCTTGCTTCTTGAAGTAGGCCTGTGTTGCTATAAACTTCCCTCTTAGAGTTGCTTTTGCTGCATCCCAAAGATTTTGAACCATTGTGTTTTCATTTTTATTTGTTTCATGTACTTTTTAATTTCTCTTTTAAAATTTCCTAGTTGACCTATTCATTGTTTAGTGGCATGTTAATTAACCTTCATATATTTGTGGCCTTTCTCTATTTTTTCTTGTGGTTGTGAAATATCATTATGATTTTCTGAACATTTCTCTGATGGCTAATGAGGTTGAATGTCTGCATGTATTCATTGATCATTTGGATATCCTCTTTTGTGAAGTGATTCCCCAAGTCTTTTGTTCATTTTTCTAATCGGGGTTTCTTTCTTTTTCTTGTTCACATTTTAGAAGTTCTTTGTCTATTCTGCATATAAATCCTTTGTGAGCTAATTGTATTATACATATATCTCACTCTCTTGATATTCTCTTTGGTAAAAGAAAGTTCTTACTTTCAGTGTAGTCTGATTTATCAATCTTTCTATTTTTGTTTAATACTTTTTATGTTGTATTTAAAAATTTTTGGTTATCTCAAAGTTTTGAAGATATTCTTCTATGTTTAGCATATAGAATTTTGCTATCTTTTAAATTTAGATTTATAATTCACCTGAGTTGATTTTTAGATATTGTTAAGGTTTACTTTGGACTTTTTATGATACACACACACACACACAAAATATACATAATATATATATACATAATAATAATACATCATTTGCTTAACAGACCATCTTATTCTGCTAATAATTCATAGTTTTACACCACACCCAGTGCTCCATGCAATGCGTGCCCTCCATAATACCCACCACCTGGCTCCCCCAACCTCCCACCCCCTGCCCCTTCAAAACCCTCAGGTTGTTTTTCAGAGTCCATAGTCTTTTTTAATAAACTGTTTATATTTTTTAAATAATGCCAGGAACATATTTAAAGAGACAATATCTATTATTAACATCATTAGCCATTTAGTACTCTTGCAACAGTAAATGTTAAAATGTTCATCAGTAAATATTAAAAAGTTAAGCACTACTAATTTTGTTTTAACCTTTCTTGTATCAATCTGATGAAAACTTTGAACTCTATTTACAGGAAAATGCACATTACATAAAAATTCTTAATATAATTCTAAAATTGTTTGTTAATACCCACAGCCTATGTTATTCTGATTTTTGAACCCCTGAGTTATAATATCCCATGAATAAATGTTGCCAGTCAGCTATGTAACATGAAAATTAAAGTGGAATCTTTAGGGAGAAAAAGAATGATGGAGTTTTTGAGCTTACATTTATAATTTTTCACAAAAATATTTAACTTTGTGATATATGTTTGTTACACCTGTATTACATACATTTGTATTTTTCAACAAATCATTATTGATATGTACCGTGCAACTAGAACGTGCAGAGTTTGGCATCTACTGTGAGAAACCAAGCTTCAGTCAAATAGTAATTTATCTTTTGTAATAAAATGATATGAAAAAAGCAGAAGTTGTTTTAAGAACATGTTATTAGTAACCTAAGCTAATTTGCAGGTATTAGGGGTGAGTGATGGGCAAGAGTCATGGAAACCTTGCATAAGAAAAGGAAATTTTAGTTGAGTGTGAATCATGGATATGAATCACAAGTTAAAGGGTTGGGTGGGTTGGGAGAAGCAGCATCACATACAATGTCCATATGGTAGGAGATAGCATGGTCAGTTCAAGAAGGAAAAAACTCAGCCTGAGTTATTGGTGCCCAAAAAGCGAGGAAGTGTGGCACCTGGCAAGGTTGGAGAGGTAGACAGGATTGTGGCCTTTCTCTAAGAGCCCTGGCTAGGGAAACCAGCATAGTCAAGAGAGATGATGGTGCTTGGGTAGTGTCATGTGAGACAATGAGAAGGGGTGGAATATGAAACAGATTGATCTTGAGAGGACAATTTATAGAATTTGGTGACAAAAATTTCTTAATTGGAGAGAGGAGACGAGGGAAATCCTAAGGACTGTTTCTAGGTGTTTGGTTTATATAACCAAATAAATGAATAATTAATTTATTGAGATAGGAGCAACTGTAAGACATGCCGAAAGGATAATATCTTTTTTCCTTTTGGATAGGCAGGAATAGAGTACAGAGACCATGCATTTAGCTTTGGATTGAAGGTGAGGTTGAGTTGACAATATATTGATTGTTTTGGAGGTCAGGGAAATGACCTGACCAGACGGTTTACATTTGGAAGTTGGAAGAATTTGGGTGGCACTGAAGGCTAAGTGTGGAAGAGATTGTCAAGGAAAAACCTGCAGGATATATATTCAGAGAGTGGTCTTTATTTTTCTTGGTTCAGGTTGTCTCTATCTGAAATCAGCTAATGAAATATACTTTCATTTGAGAGCAACTATGTAACAGCTCTCTGGGTCATTAACAATTTATCAAGATTGTTTAGTAGGCTAAAAGGCCTAAGAAGAGTTGTTGGGATTTCCATTAAGAAATTAAAAAATAGCAACATTGGGAGTATATTTTATTTAAACCAAAAGAAAGAGAAGTATCTTATTTTTTTACCTTATAGTCAGAATTTGATACCCTTACAAGCTTATGATAAGCATGGATTATTTGTGTAGAAAGATGTGGATATGTGTGTGTAAATTAAACTGAGTATTAAACATCTGAAAATCTATACTACCTTGTCTTTAGTCTTTCTCCATTAAAATCTCACAATTTTATAAACACAGTTTAATGCAATGATATAAATGTACTTACAAATTAGAATTACTTACAAATCAGCTATTTTCAGGACTAGAAAAATGAGTCTGAGGAAAATGAGCCATAGGATAAAATATGCTATTTCTTGGGTTATTGTGGAAGAAGTTCAGAACAATGTTGGTTGGGTATCTGTGGAATGAGTTTACCACATGACCCTGCTGTTGCTAAAAACATTAACATGGGACAGCTCCACAGTTTTGTTCAAGGTTAATCCTAAATTTTCTAGTACTTGGCACAGATGATTACACGTAACTGGGCAAGCTTTACTGCAAGTGTTTCTCAACCCTGGCACTATTGACTTATTGGCTGGGTAATTCTTTTTTTTTTTTTTTTTAAAGATTTTATTTATTTATTTGACAGAGAGAGATCACAAGCAGGCAGAGAGGCAGGCAGAGAGAGGAAGGGAAGCAGGCTCCTGCCGAGCAGAGAGCCCGATGTGGGGCTCGATCCCAGGACCCTGAGATCATGACCTGAGCCGAAGGCAGCGGCCTAACCCACTGAGCCACCCAGGCGCCCCTTGGCTGGGTAATTCTTAATTGTGTGCTGTTCTGTGCATTATAGGATGTTTATTGGCATCAATAACTCCTATGCCGTTAGATACCAGTGACATCCCTACCCTAGTCATGACAACTCCAGATATTGACAAATGTCTTCTTGGGAGAGGGTAATTGGGGGAGGAGCAAAAACACCTCTGTTGAGAACTGTTGATTTACTTAATGAGAAACCTTTTCTTTCTGACAGGGCTACTCTGAATCCTTTTTGTCTTTTTCTCCTATATCTGGGAGGGTGGAAAGGTCTTACTCTCTGGACTGTATGAGAGGAAGAGCCCTTTGGTCACCCTGTTGTCAGAGGCAGAGGTCACAGGTCAAGTCAGGTGCTGACAGGAACATTTAGTGAGGGGTCCTGAGGCAGGGTTCAAGGCTGTGGATTGTCTGTTAGACAGACAGGGTTTAGTGGGGGCGGGGGTGGGTGGTGGCACACGCACGCCTATTTTATTTCCTCTGTGCTTTATGAAAGAAGGTTTTCACAAGATGACAGTGGAACCCTTGTGAGATATCTTAGCATATAGGTCAGAGGCCGACTCTAGAGGTTAAAAGTTGCCGTTTAATTGACTCCTTTCTGTTTAGGTCAAATTGCTTACAAAGAACAGTCTGAGGAATAAGAGAGTGAAACTGCCATTTCATGAGCATGAAGTTTCCTTTGAAAACATGCAACTTAATGACCAAATAAAAAGTAGTTATGAGCCTTCGGTTTGAATTTGCCTATGTAGGTGACTAGTAATATTATCTGACATATTTCTATTCAGGCTAGTCTTAAATGCAAAGTGTATCAGCAGACGTCTCTGTACAACATTCAGGGTTACGCAGTATTGGATTGGGGGCGCAAGTCTTTAACATCCCTCTGCTTTACACATATGTATTCTTCCTGTAAGGGTTACATTGAAGGAGACAATATATAGGCCTGAAAGTGAAGGATGGTTTCTTAGACTATCTCTCTCTGGGGGAAGAAAACAGTATGTCCTTACCAGCATTTGTGGGGGTATCTTTGACCATAGCTAATATCAGACTTCTTTGTATAATTCTAGAAAACACAGCTGAACTGGCTCCTGGTGTGACATGCCTTGACATAGGATAGCAGCCAAGTGGAAACGTGTTTTGTTATGACAATAGAGAGATACAAAATCGCTCTGGATGCCAACAGGAGTGGAAACCCAGTAACCTAAATGAACTCAACCAGAAATCCATTAAAAGATTTAATTTTCGGTCCATTCAGCTATTGATTATATTTATAGTGTTGGAGCAGCAGCAGTAGCAATATCAAAAGCAGCAGTGAAAGCCCGAGTAGAATTATTAAGAGGAATTAACTACTGTATAAAGTGAGCTGGCTATGAAGGGGTCAGAACAACTAGAACAATAATTTTCTGAAAGGGCTGATTTATTCCCTGTGCAATGAAAAAAAATAGATTTCTACAGATTGTTCATGTCAAAACATCAGAATATAACAGGTGTCTCAACATCTGAATGCACTGTGATAGTCAACAACTTTTGCCTTTCAAGAAAAATGAAAAACAAATGAACAGTAGGTTCAGGTACAGTAGACCATGAGATCTTTCATGCTGGAGAGGCTGGGTAAGGTACAAAAACTGCCTGAAATGGGAGTGACAATATGTAGTTATTGCAAGGCTCAAATTTACATTCAGAATATTAAATGTAGTAGAACCTGTTCCTGGTAAACTCAGCTGTGTCATATTGTTTGTAAAGTAACAGAGAAACATGCCTTTTTTTTTTACTTTCCCTTTTTTTTTAGTGCTGTCCTATTTGCAAGCTGTTAACTAGTTTTAAAACAAATTCCATAGACAAGCAACCAAAGTTCAGGCCTTTTATTTCAAGAAATGGAAAAATAGGATTATGAAAGAGTCTCACTATAATTTGAGGTATTGCAAATAGAGAAGCATGGGTAGAATTCCATAAAAATCCTTTTCCAGATTTATGGAAGAAGTCTTAAAACATTCATAGAACTTATTTTTACATTTCTTTTATTTTCAGTAAGAATAAAATACAGAGAGAACCTAACTCTTTGGGCTTTGTGAGAACCATACTCTCATTAGTATTATAAAGAAAGAAGGATAGAAAAAAGGCTCGTGTGATTGTGATATTTTATTTTCAATGACTCTTAGACAGGGAAAGTTTTGTCTTTGTCTTTCACTAGCTATAATTGGAGAGAAAGCAGAAACACACAATCTACAAGCCACTGAACTATGACAAAGAATTTATTTTTTTGTAAGCATGAGGCTGATCAATCTTTGATCCAAATATAGGACATATTTTTATAATCAACTATATCCCTTTTTCCATTTCAAATAAATGTTTTTAGCCATGTGATATAAAGCAAAATTAGTTCTGAGGTTCAGCTCAAACTAGTTGGCCTTCCACGATGCTTGCCTTGGTTCTAGAAGCAGAATGACCCTGTTCTCTGGTAATACATTCTGGTGCAGATCTTCCTGTTGGCCTTGGTTATATTCTTTTTTTTTTTTTTAAAGATTTTATTTATTTATTTGTCAGAGAGAGAGAGCGCGAGCACAGGCAGACAGAGTGGCAGGCAGAGGGAGAAGCAGGCTCCCCGCGGAGCAAGGAGCCCGATGTGGGACTCGATCCCAGGACGCTGGGATCATGACCTGAGCTGAAGGCAGCTGCTTAACCAACTGAGCCACCCAGGCGTCCCGGCCTTGGTTATATTCTAATGGTATAAGTAACAGTAATAGTCTTAGTCATAGGGGGAATCTTTTCCTTTACAGAGAGTACAGATTATCACATCATTAATTATTCTTCCAAATAAAATCAGGACATGTATAGAAACAATGAATGAAAACTTTTTAGTCAAAGAAGTAAGGAGTGAAACTGGTTATGTGTAGTGATTAAGAATTGTAATGATTAAAGTTGAAGAGACAGATTTTCTGGATTCAAATGATGACTTTGCTGCTTGTAAGTCCTACTATCATGGGACATTTTTTTCTCTTCTCTGTCTCCTTTTTGTCCTTATCTGTAAAATTAAGATAATGCTTCACTCAGCTTTTGGAGTTATTGTGAGCATTAAATGTTTTCCCCCTCCTGGCTCATAGTAAATGCTCAATAGGCACTAAGTATTATTATTTGTCATTATTATGTTATTTGGTCACAATTTTAAAGAGAGCTAGATTTTAAATTCTTGGGTGGGAACATAATGGAAAGTTGTGACTCCTCCTGACTTTGGGACCAAGATGAAAGAAAGTAAGAGAGAAAACTAAGATGTATTAGGGTCTGCTATTCACCAGATATTTTGACATTTATTATTTCATTTAATCCTTACAGAAGGGGTCTAAGGAAGATTTGATGACCCAAGTATAGATGAGAAGACTCAAAGTGAGAAAAGTTTTAAATTATTAAAACTCACACATAGTAGCAGAAGGGATTGAATCCAAGTATACTGAGCCAAGTTTTTTCCACTTCATTACCAGTGCACACTTTCCACAGTGCACTGTGGTCTTGAAATGTCAAGTCTCTCTGGAAGTATTCTTTAAGTCACTGAGCCACTGCAGTAGGGATAGACCCTGGCTACTGTAGTCCATACATACCAGGGATGAAACTGATAGATGTGACTTAAACAGAGTTGCTTCCTTCTCTGTCTTTCTCCCTTTTAAGGTCTCAGACCTTACGGGAATTCTTGGCAAAACTCTAAGACAACAGTTCTGCTGTCTATCTTGTATCTGATAGTAGTGACTACTTCAGAGTCTTCCAGACTTCGGGGCTCAAGGGCTAGAGTTTCCAAGTTTCATCATTTATTTTAAAGTTCTTAGACTAAATAAGTCTTAGGTGGTTCTATATAGTATGTTTTACAAAAGATAGGAGGGTGTGACTTGGGAAGTTTGAGAAAAATGCAGGTAGTGCTATAGTAGATGGGACTGGTGAAGAGGCTCCAAGTGCATTCAGATCTGATTGCTTGGAGGTGGCTACTTGCAATGCCATGATGAGAAAGTTCTGAGGCTGCATTTGAACATAGGAAGACTACTGTCATCAATTAGAATTTCTGCCAGGGACCATGAAAATGGGAATTGGTATCATGCAAATCACTTCTTAGCCGTCTCTGGGCTAGAAGCAGAAATGGAATATGCCATCAGTTTGAATATGACTTTTATCATCTGTGAATTAATTTTACAAATTCTCCTTAGTGTTCAGGTGAGCCTTCTTTCCTCACTAATCTTTATATACTCCTCCTGAAGGTTATGCTCTCTTGAAATGGTAACTATCCTTTAGTTAAGTAGCTGCATTATTCTGCCAAAGGCAACAAAAACTGCCTTCTGAGGAGAAAAGCCCATACACCGGTGTATCTATTTTAATCTGTTTTTGAGAGTGCAGGGATTTTCTCTTAGTATCTACAATGTATTACCAGTATAAATATCATATACTTCAGTAATGGCAGTAAATTATGAAAACATAACAACAAGGAATATTTTAATAGTTAGACAGTGGGCTTGAAGAATGAGCTAATATTTCCACATTCTACAAGGCAAAATCATCCTTTGGATATAGAATTGTATAAAACTAATTTTTGCAATCAGGATCTCTCAAATATGTGTGTTTTATTTTGATTTTACTATTCATGGATCATTTCCCAGGAATATATTAAATGATGGAAAGATTAATGCTGTGGAGAGTTTTTGAGTATTTTAATTTCTACGTTGACTGATATGCTCTTAATCTTGAATGATATTGATCCATATTTAATGGCAAAGTGAGTATATTCTTTCTCAGAATCCTCAAGTTGAGTATTAGCAATTGAAGAAAGCAAATGTACAGATAATGTCCTTTACATCAACTGCAAGTGTATTGTTTCAGGTGTTAAATGATGGATGAAAGAAAGAAATCAGTAAAAGCAGGTGTGAATGCACCCTCTTTTTCAGGAACTAAGATGGCATTTCAATTTAGAGATTTATTGAACATTTGAGGAAATACACGTGCCTTTTTTATGCTCTTTTTTTTTAAAGTAATAGCATCTTGGATTTGCTTACATGAGCACTAAGTAAGTCCAAAGGAAATAACCAACAATTTTTATTTCCAAATGTTGCATCAAGTTATATGTGTGCATATCCCATAGAATTGTCTTTTAACATATGAAGATTTTAAATTGATTTGAAGTGAATTGCTGTTTCAAACTACATTTATTATGGTCAAGCGGATTCAATACTTCTAAATCATAAAGATTTCTTTTACATTTGGATCATCACATCTGCGGATAGAGAACTGCTCTGAAATAAATAAAGTTGGCTTCTTGTGCAAACGTGGCTGCAAAAGTCAGCATTTTCACTGTTCTCCTGCAAATCGTAAACAGAGCAATAAGAATGGAAAACAAAGACAACAGCCCTGTAAACTTCATCTTCAATTAAACCAGGAGACAGAAATAACACACATACTCCAGGATATACAGAGGAACTGCCACAAGCACCTGAGATGTGATGGGAACCATAAAGGAGGAATGAAAGGGAAGAAGCTATGCACCCCATCCCTAACTCCCTGGAATGGTGAGAGGACCAGGGAAAGCAGGTTTCAGAAAATGGAAGAAGATGTAAACTTCCTGAAGTAGGAAAAACTTTATCCTCTGTTTTATCAATGTTACTGAACCTAGGATGAGCAGGGCTAGAGGCAGAAGTCTTTCTGGGCTTAGTCTGTCCCAGAGGAGAGAAGTGGTCCTATGCAGAGAGAAGCAATGCTTGCAGGAAGCAGGGATCTGTCTGGGACAAAAGAGGAGGGAATAGCAGCAGAATTGTCTGGCTGGTCAGTCAAGAGTCATCTGGGGCAATTTCAGCAAAAAGACTGGAAGTAATCACTGAATATATTTGGCTCTAGAACAAAGATTATAATAAATGTAGGGATGAGAAGGATAGTATAGAATCTAAATCTCATTTGTTATCAAAGAGGAAGAATGATTTCACTTAGAAGCATTGGGAGAAGAAGGGTGAAGACAGTGGGGAAACTGTGTTTGATAATGGCTTCATTTGTAATAACTGAGAGTCAAACTTTTATTGAAAGCTGGAAAGTGTATTAGGTTGAACTATATGGAATTAGCATTTTATAATCCCCAAACAATTGAATATCAGAAATCTCATATAGTTCAAATCATATCTAAGGCATTCTTAATTGTGAAATGCTCTATTTTGAGATCTACCACTGAGTAAGAAAAAATACACCTCCAATTATAGTTGTAACTTATCCTTGATTGTAAGGTGCATTTCAACTTTAGACACATTAATATGTGAAAAAATGGTTTTTTTCTGTTTCTAGAAAATGAGATATGAGAAGAATAAAGCATATGTAATAGCTAAAGGAAAATACATTGTACTATTGAAAATTACGTGATAGAAGAGAAAAAAGAAAGAAAATGCTAATTTCTTCATTGTCCATAATACAAATACTGTGTGCAAAAATAGAGCACTTGGGTATGTATGTACAAGTTGTAAATAATTACAGTGATAACCACTCCATCAAAGCTATACTTTCTAAATATCAGAAGAAGTAAACATACTATACGTTACTATAGTAACATACACAAAATGTAAAATGAATTAAATAACTACAAAGTTTATTTCTTCCTTGTGTAATAGACCAAGGTACATGTTGCTGGTCATCAAGGACTCTCCTAAATGCAGTAATTCAGACACCCTGATTCCTTTCATTTTGTGGTTCTTTCATCTCATCAAGCTCCATGATTACAGGACAGGAGCCAGCAAATAGAGAAGGACTGCATAGGAAATGCAAACTCTTCTTCAGTGCCTAACCCAGAGGAAGATCCCATGTACTTTCATATTCTTTTGGCTTGAAGTCCCACTATTGGGCATTCCTACCTGCATGGGAGCCTGGAAAGTGTACTTTCCTAGGCTAGGTACTAGGAACTAGGTACTGAGGAAGAAGAGGAAGCAGCATTTGGGGAACATTTTATACTCTCTGTCACAGTCTTCAATTCAAAAAGTAAGGAAGGGGATAGCAAAGTAATCTGAGGAAAATTAAAAGGAGAGAATAGAGAAATACAAAAATCAGCAATTCACAGATTTAAAGAGAAAACAATTATAGAATTAATAAACCTCGGAAGCAAGGAAAGTTGTTTATTCTGTTATGATTTAGATTTTAAAAAGGGTAAATAATGGAGGATTTATGTTTGTATTCCTTGCGTAAAAATACAGCAGTGCTAGAAGGATAAATATAAAACTAATGACACTAGTTGCTGTATTTATTTGAAAGTATGGGGATTGGGTGAGGGGACAAGGTGGCAGGGGGTCTTCTTACTATGTTTTTATATTATTTTCATTTTTAAGCCATGCTAACATGCCACTTATTTCATTTTTTATTAATTATTTTTATTGACATATAATGTATTTTTTGCCCCAGGGGTAGAGGTATGTGAATTGTCAGGCTTACACATTTCGCAGAACTCACCATAGCACATACCCTCTCCAATGTACATAACCCACCTTCTCTCCACACACCCCCTCCCCCCAGAAACCCAGACTTTCTTTGATAAGATTAAGAGTCTATTATGGTTTGTCTCCCTCCTGATGCCATCTTGTTTCATTTTTTCCTTCCTTACCTCCCAAATCCCCCACTCTGCCACTCCAATTCCTCATATCAGGGAGATCATATGATAATAGTCTTTCTCTGATTACGACTTATTTCTCCCAGCATAATACCCTCTAGTTCCATCCACGTTGTTGCAAATGGCAAGATTTCATTTCTTTTGATGGTTGCATAGTATTCCATCGTGTGTGTGTGTGTGTGTGTGTGTGTGTGTGTGTGTGTGTGTATATATATATATATATATATATATATATATATATGACATTTCTTCTTTATCCATTCATCTGTTGATGGGCATCTAGGTTCTTTCCAAAGCTTGGCTATTGTGGACCTTGCTGCTATAAACATTCAGGTGCATGTGCCCCATCGGATCACTACATTTGTATCTTTAAGGTAAATACCCAGTAGTGTGATTTCTGGGTTGTAGGGTAGCTCTATTTTCAACTTTTTGAGGAGCCTTCATGCTGTTTTCCAGAGTGGCTACACCAGCTTGTATTCCCACCAACAGTATAGGAGGGTTCCCCTTTCTCCACATCCTCTCCAACATCTGTCATTTACTGACTTGTTAATTTTAGTCATTCAGACTGGTGTGAGGTGGTATCTCATTGTGGTTTTTATTTGTATTTCCCTGATGCTGAGTGATGCTGAAAACTGTTTCATGTGTCTGTTGGCCATCTGGATGTCTTCTTTTAATGGATTGTTGGATTCTTATTGGCAACATTTTGGTGAGAATTTTCACATTTGTGTTTATCAAGGACATTGGTCTGTAATTCTCCTTTTTGATGAGGTCTTTGTCTAGTTTTGGGATCAAAGTAATGCTGGCCTCATAAAATGAGTTTGGAAGTTTTCCTTCCATTTCTATTTTTTGGAACAGTTTCAGGAGAATAGATATTAATTCTTCTTTAAATGTTTGGTAGAATTCCCCTGGGAAGCCGTCTGGCCCTGGGCTCTTGTTTGATGGGAGATTTTTGATGACTGCTTCAGTCTCCTTCCTGGTTATGGGTCTGTTCAGGTTTTCTGTTTCTTCCTAATTCAGTTTTGGTACTTTATACATCTCTAGGAATGCATCCATTTCTTCCAGATTGTCAAATTTGCTGGCGTATAGTAGCTCATAATATGCTCTTTCTTTTTTAAAAGGTTTTATTTATATATTTGGCACAGAGAGAGAGATCACAAGTAGGCAGAGAGGCAGGCAGACAGAGAAGGGAAGCAGGCTCCCTGCGGAGCAGGGAGCCTGGTAAGGGGCTCGATTCTAGGAACCTGAGACCAAGACCTGAGCCAAAGGCAGAGGCTTAACCCATTGAGCCACCCAGACACCCCTCATAATATATTCTTATAATTGTTTGTATTTCTTAGATTTTGGTTTTGATCTCTCCTCTTTCATTCATGATTTTATTTATTTGGGTCCTTTCTCTTTCTTTTTGATAAGTCTGGCCAGGGGTTTATCAATCTTATTAATTCTTTCAAAGAACCAGCTCCTAATTACATTGATTTGTTCTGCTGTTCTTGTTGTTTCTATGTCATTGATTTCTGCTCTGATCTTTATGATTTCTCTTCTTCTGCTGAGTTTAGGCTTTCCTTGCTGTTCTTTCTTTAGGTGTAGGGTTAGGTTGTGTACTTGAGACCTTTCTTGTTTCTTGAGAAAGGCTTTTACAGCTGTATACTTTCCTCTCACGGCTGCCTTTGCTGCTGCTGTGTCTCACAGACTTTGAACAGTTGTGTTTTCATTATTATTTGTCCATGAATTTTTAAAAATTCTTCTTTAATTTCCTAGTTGACCCATTTATTCTTTAGTAGGATGCTCTTTCACCTCCATGTATTTGAGTTCTTTCCAACTTTCCTCTTGTGATTGAGTTCTAGCTTCAGAGTGTTATGGTCTGAAAATATGCAGGGAATGATCCCAGTCTTTTGGTACCAGTTGAGACCTGACTTGTGACCCAGGATGTGGTCTATTCCAGAGACTGTTCCATGTGCACTAGAGAAGAAGGTGTATTCTGTTGCTTTGGGATGGAATGTTTCGATTATATCTGTGATATCCATCTGGTCCAGTGTGTCATTTAAGGCCTTTATTTCCTTGTTGATCTTTTGCTTGGATGATCTGTCCATTTCAGTGGGGGGGGGTTGTTAGTCCCCTACTATTATTGTATTATTGTCAATGTGTTCCTTTGATTTTGTTATTAATTGATTTATATAGTTGGCTCCTCCCATGTTAGGGGCATAGATATTTAAAATTGTGAGATCTTGTGGACAGACTCTTTGAGTATGATATAGTGTCCTTTGTCATCTCTTATTATAGTCTTTGGCTTAAAATCTAATTTATCTGATACAAGGATTGCCACCCTAGCTTTCTTTTGATGTCCATTAGCATGGTAAATTGTTTTCCACCCTCTGACTTTAAATCTGAAGATTCCTTGGGTCTAATGAGTTTCTTGTAGACAGCATATTGATGGGTTTTGTTTTTTTATTCATTCTTATACCTTGTGTCTTTTGATTGGGGCATTTAGTCCATTTACATTCAGGGTAACCATTGGAAGAAATGAATTTAGTGCCATTGTATTGCCTATAAGGTGACTGTTTCTGTATATTGTCTCTGTTCCTTTCTGGTCTACTAGTTTTAGGCTCTCTCTTTACTTAGAGGACCCCTTTTAGTATTTCCTGTACGGCTGGTTTGGTGTTTGAAAATTCTTTTAGTTTTTGTTTGTTTTGGAAGCTTTTTATGTCTCCTTGTATTTTCAATGACAGCCTTGATGGATATAGTCTTCTTGCCTGCATATTTTTCTCATTTAGTGCTCTGAATATGTCATGCCAGCTCATTCTGGTCTGCCAGGTCTCTAAGTCTGTTGCCAATCTAATATTTCTACCATTGTATGTTACATACTTCTTGTCCTGAGCTGCTTTCAGGATTTTCTCTTTGTCACTAAGTCTAGTAAGTTTTACTATTAGATGAGAGAGTGTGCACCTACTTTTGTTGATTTTAAGGGGAGTTCTCTATGCCTCCTGGATTTTGATGCTTGTTCCCTTTGCCATATTAGGGAAATTCTCTACAGTAATTTGCTCCAATATACCTCTGTGCACCCCCCCCCTTTTTCTGGAATCCCAATCATTCTAATATTGTTTTGTCTTATTGTATCACTTATCTCTCAAATTCTCCCCTCGTGTTCCAGTAGTTGTTTGTCTCTCTTTTGCTCAGCTTCTTTATTCTCTATCATTTGGTCTTCTATATCACTAATTCTCTCTTCTGCCTCATTTATCCTAACAGTAAGCATCTCCATTAACAAAAAATTAAAGATATTATTTATGTATTTGACAGACAGAGATCACAAGTAGGCAGAGAGGCAGGCAGAGAGAGTGAGGTGGAAGCAGGCTCCCTGCTGAGCAGTGAGGCCAATGTGGGACTCGATCCCAGGACCCTGGGACCCTGATCCAAGCTGAAGGCAGAGGCTTTGACCCACTGAGCCACTCAGGTGCCCCAAGAGCCTCCATTTTTTATTGTACCTCAATAATATCTTTTTTTATTTCAACTAGGTTTGATTTTAGTTCTTTTATTTCTCCAGAAAGGGATTTTGTTTCTTCAGAAAGGGTTTCTCTAATCTCTTCCATGCCTTTTTCGAGCCCATCTACCAACTTGAGAATCGTCATTCTGATCTCTAGTTTTGACATATTACCAATGTCCATATTGAGTAGGTCCCTAGCCATCGGTACTGCCTCCTGTTCTTTTTTTCTGTGGTGAGTTTTTCCACCTTGTCATTTTATCCAGATAAGAATATATAACCAAGAGAATAAAATATTTAAAGGGTGGCAAAGATCCCCCCAAAATGTACGCTAACCAAATCAGAAGAGACCCAAAACTGAGGGGAGAAGAAAGGGGAAAAAAAAAAAGAAATAATATATATAGATAGATATCTAGATATCTAGATATCTAGATATCTATGTATTGGACTGGTGAATAGAACCCAGGAAAGCCACCCACTTTATTTTAGGGTATATTTTGGTCTCTTACAAGAAACTACCTCCCAAAGTTTTAAAGAAAGAAAAACTTATACATATACAAAAATAAGGGTAAACATGATGAAGAGATTGAACATGACTATAAAATGAAAAATTTTTTAAAAACTCTAAAAAAGGAATTGATAAATTAAGTTGGTTGGAAAAAGGAAAAAAAAAAAGGTGGGAATGTGCTCAGGCTGGAGAGTAGAACAAAGCCCTGTGCTAGATTTAGGGTATATTTCAATCTATTAGAAGAAATTGTATCCCAAAATTTTTTAGGAAAAAAAAAAAAGACCTATGTGTATACAGAAAATAAGTTTAAATACAATGAAGGGATAAAATATAACAATGAAGGTTTAAAAAAGGGTTGTGTTTTTTTTTTTTTTTTTAGGAAAGTATTGTTAAGATAAACTAGTTAAAAAGCATTAAAAGAGGAAAGAGGAAAAGTTAAAAAATAGAATAAGAAAAAAATAAAATTAAAAAACATTTAACTTTGCAAGACTAAAGGATCATGGGGAAAAAGCCATGAATTCTGTGCGTTGCTTTCCCTTAGCTCTGGAGTTCCATTGTTCTGCTTGATCCTTGAGCTTGGTCTTGGATGGATGTTCTTGCTGATCTTCTGGGGCAGGGGCCTGTTGCAGTGAGTCTCAAATGTCTGCCTGAGACGGAATTGTACCACCCTTGCCAGGGACCTAAATAATCTGCTCAGGTTCACTCTTGGAGCTTTTATTCCCTGAATACTTTCCGTACCACTTTGGAGGATGGGAATGAAAATGGCAGCCTCCTAATCTCCGGCCTGGAGGAGCCAAGAGCTCAGGGGCCCACTCCTCAGTGCGCCCTCAGAGACCGGAGTGTGCCTTGGATCACAGTTTAAGGTAACTCTGATGTGAAAGCTCACTCTTTGGCCCTGTCTCTGTAATTGGCTTCCCTGCTCCGACACCCGGTGCTCTGCCACACTCAGATATCCCCAATTTTTTTGTGACCCTGCGGGACCTGAGACCACACTGTCCCCACAAGGGCTCCACTCCTGCTTAGCCTCTGGAGCGATGTCCCTCAGTGGAGCATACTTCTAAAAGTCCCAATTTTGTGCTCCACTGCTCTCCCGCTTGCTGGGAGCCAGCCCCCTCCCCAACGCTCTGTGTTCCAGTTACTTTGGATTCACTTCTCCGCATGTGCTACCTTTCAGAAAGTGGTCCATTTTCTGTTCCTAGAATTTCTGCTCTTCTTCTCTTCTATCTCCTGTTGAGTTTGTAGGTGTTAGGAATGGTTTGATACCTATCTAGCTGAACTCCTGGGATCTGATGTCATTTCAGTCTGCTACTCCTCCACCATCTTGCCTGAATTTCCTTATTTTTAAATAACGTTACTATAAACTAACAGGAAATAAAGGGAAAATTATTTTTTTAAAGATTTTATTTATTTATTTGACATAGAGAGATCACAAGTTGGCAGAGAGGCAAGCAGAGAGAGAGGAGGAAGCAGGCTCCCTGCCGAGCCTGATGTGGGACTTGATCCCAGGACCCTGAGATCATGACCTGAGCCGAAGGCAGTGGCTTAACCCCCTGAGCCACCCAGGAGCCCAAAGGGAAAAATTATTAATTAAGCAAAACTGAATTTTCAAACTTGAGCTCTGGGGTAGTATACTTTCCATAATGGATTTTGAGGAAGAAACATTTTTTACGAGGTGCCTTCCAAATAATCACCTAATGAGGTACTTTGTTATAAATAGCATAGATATTTTAGCTGAGATACAACTCACATGAAAATTTGTAAGCAGAGATGATTTTCACGTGGCAAAATGATGGTAACCAATGATATTTGGCACAGCAAAATGGTGACTATGGTTCCATAATCTGGTCTTGGTGGACTGTCTCCCTAGAGCAATGTTGAGAACTATTGGACTCCTATTTTCATATCTAGCTAATGATTATCTGATGGGATTTTTATGCTTTGTCACAGTGAAAGTCCAGAAAATAGGAGCTCCTGATCTTGATATTTTAGTCCCTGAAATGATTATATTAAACTTCTTTGATGACACAAAATATGCCTAATTAATTCTTAGTTCCCCAGTATGTGAAAAATCTCAGGTTCTGAATTAATGCTGAGTGACTATAATGAAATGTGGTTTCCTGGGGCAGTAACTCAACTACCGGGTAAAACCAGCTCTAGCAGTTTCTTGGAAGGCAGTAGAGAAATCCTAGTGACTTACGAGGAACTTTGGGTTCATTACTTCCATGTTCTGGAAAAAAAGGGAAGAAAATAACTCAGTCAGTATTAGAACTCTCTGTGTCAGTTGGAGTTGCCTTGTTAACAGTCAAGAGGGAGTGATTAAAGACTGAAGACAGATATCAAAGAGGTAGTCAATGGGTAAAAAAGAGGCCACTGAGTGGTAAGAAGTACTCTAAAAGTACATTCTAAATTGTTTCTTTTGTTTACACTGTACTCATCTTTGACCCCATTTTGCCCTTTAAATATCTCAATATACTGAAGGAAGAGAAGGAAGAGATAATTCAAATAATTCATTTTTGTTTTGAATTTGTTTTGCTCTCCCCTCCCTTGTTTTCTTTCTTATATAAGCAACAAGGCTTTCTTTTCAACTTGAACATCTTTTAAAAAAAATGATCCAACTGAGATGGGTTAGAGTGACAAATGAAAGAAAAATTTTTGTGAAGTAAGTGAATAGCTCAGAGTCAGTATTCTCCAACAGTTTGAGCAAAAGCAGCCCTCCACAGCATGGTTTTATGTGACCTACTCAGGTATGTCTCTGCCTGTGGGGTTAATTTCCCCTGATTGCCTTTTGTTGATTCGCATGAGCAGTTTAGTAGGGACAGTCACAATGCATCCATCTCTGTGGTCATGACTTTCTTATTTGGGAAAACAGTACATGGACCAACACTACTGAGATTCCATGCTGTTTGAGGCCAAAGCAAAAGAAAGACCAGTAATTGTGCACTTATCCATCCCTTTGGATCTGATAAACCTGCATTGAAATAGGGGAGGCAGAGCCAAATTGAACTCTATTTTATTTTATTTCATTTTGGTGGCTGTTTGTTCCTTGGCTGTAGATTTAACTATGAGCCCTTGACTTTGAGGGCAAGGCAAAAGGAAATCTCCTCTTCGTTTTAGGTGTCCTGGAGCGGTAAATTTGAGGAGGAGGTTTTCTTCATTTTTAAAAATGCTGCTTAGTTTCTCATAATTCTCAAATTTAAGAGACTACTTTAATAACTAGGGTAGCCATGCATCCTGGTTTGCCTGTGACAGTCCTGGGTTATGCCTGTTGTTGCAGCACAATTATCAATAGTGTTTTCTTTTGTTCTCAGAAATGTGGCTTGCATGGTCAATTCTGTGATCTCTCTGGGAATTCCCAGTCTTGAGATTTGGAAATTCCATCTATGAGACTAGCAAACAACATATGCAAGTCCCTTTTCCTAAAAATCTGGTGAATGAGTGGGTCTCCATAGACCTGATAGGGAATAGGACCTGTGGCATATATATTTTTTTTAAGACCACTAATGGAACAAAAAGAAATCCAGCATTATGTATCTCTATTTTCCAATGAATTTAGATAATATATCACCCATAAAACAAGTCATTTGGGAATTAGCCAAACTCTATAATTCCTGTGAAATCTACTTTAAGCAGAAGACCCACGATGGTGATGTAAAGTGTTCTTTCTGAGCCTCTGTAGCAGGGTGAGACAAGGAAGGTGGCAAGGATGCAAAATTGAAGGCATTCATTTTCAGATGCATACAATTGCCAACTCTGCACTTATGTTTATTGGAGAATATTGACCTGTGATTCAGGACAAGCCTCAAGCTTTATCTATTCTAAGGAGGCTTTGTAAACTGTGTAGTTTCTCCCTAGACTTAGCTCAGGCTGGGTGATTGCTCCTCATATGTCTTCTGATTATATCTTATGCAAACGAACTACTGTTTACGGTATTGAAAGGTGTGTGTGTGTGTGTGTGTGTGTGTGTGTGTGTGTTTGTGTGTTTGTGTGTGTTTTCATTCCTTGAGTTGAAGGACCACATTTACTCATTTTTATATCCAGAACACTAATGAGTGGGCCTAATGCATATCATGTGTTCAAAGTTTATTGAACATAACAAGAAAATGAATTATAAACAAGTAATTGATTCAATTATATTAATTAAAATTCTTCTAAAAGTTTTTATTACACCCTCAAAGAATTTATTCTAATAACAATAATAATAAAAGCTAATATTCTCTGACCTTAATAATTAAATGGTTCAAGTCCAAGTTTTGAGATATTTAATACTTATATATAGAAGAAAGCCTGAAGAAATAATAAAATTTACAGTGTTTTCATGAAACGTGCAGAGATGGATCTCTTTGGAATATCTTCTGAACACTTCTTCTGTTCCAGTGAGAAATAACATAAAGTAGTCTTTATTATGGAGTGTTGACTTCTGACTCATTCCAAATGAATAGACAGACTTTTATTCCTCTTTTGCTTTGCTGCTTCTTTTCCTGAGGAAAAATGCTAGGCTATTTTGGGGGAAATCTTTAAGAACATGCCAAATAAATGTGATAAAAGCCACATATATATACAAGGTCAATAAATCATTTCTATACTCAGTTTTTGAGGGTCTATGATGTCTATTGAATTAAAATATCTTTTCATTTCTATATTTGAAATATGACTAATTAGATGCATCAAAGAAGTATAAAACCAAGCTGGATATACTTGGTAGGGAGAATGGTTTGATTCAATTTTAAGTCCTTGATTAACATTTGAGTTTCTTCCTTAATATAGAGACAGACAAGACACAGTGTGAAACCATAAGCTTGGAAAGAAAAAAAAAAAGATCACAAAGAAGTTAACTTTCAGTATCTCTATAATCATCTTATATTAATATAATCCCACACCCCTATTGCACATTTAGCAATGAGTTCCTGACTAGGAGTTAAAACAGTGAGTTGCATAATTACATATTATATTGAATGAGCTCAGGACAGTTCAAGTGGAAGCGAATCACAAAGCCTCAATTATCCAGATTGATTCTCCTGATGAAGACCAATTCACTGGATAATTGTGCACCTCTCCATCCTTGTGGCCTGATAAACTCCCATTGAGTTAGGGGAGAGAGAGCCAAATTAAACTTGATTTTTTTTTTTTTTAAGTAACTGTTTGCTCCTTGGTCTTACATTTGAATATGAACACTTGGTTTCAGACAATGCCTGTCTGGACTAATATGATGGCTGCAAATGATGGAAAAGATGGCTTTTTTCACCAGAGGAATGTTTCTGAGTCTTGTTCAGCTCTGGTTGGAATGATTTCCATGGGTCTTTTGTTAGCTGGTGCATCACTGCATTATGCATGACCCCTGGACTCTTTGTATGAAAAAGATGTACATGGCTCCATGAGTGATTTCTGATTTGTGTTCAATTAACAATTTTTCTATAATATTTCCATGCAAGTATGATTTTTTAAATACTAATACCCACATTCATGATAAGGTATCAGGAATTAATAACATATGTAATATAGTTGTGGATAATGTTTAAATATTTAAAGCGTCCAAAGCTAAAAAGTTGCATGGAAATATTCCTTCGTTGAAATTACTCAGTGGATATATTTTCTTGGTAATGTGAAGTTTTTATAACATAGATTTATTGTACAGAAAGTAAATGCAAAACTGGAACTTAAGAGAACAAGACCTTATACTAAATATTTATAGTTGGAAAATAAATATTCTCATTAGTTTTGCTGTTTGAAACATTAATTATATTGGGGAAGGATGAATTGGTTTTCATTCCTTATATATCACTAGCTTCAGAAGACATAAAATCTTTATTTACCAATTCATTTGAGTAACACTGAGAATCCTTATTCTCAGCACTAGAATGTATAAACATATAAAAGTAAGACACGAGAGATATACAGTTCTCCACATACAACAGGAGTTATGTGTGTTAGGGAAGAGAGGATTAGAGGCAGGGATTTGAGAACTTCTAGTTCCAACTCTGCTGTTGCATCAACTGAGCTAACTTAGTGATTTTACTCTACTCATTTATAATATGGTGATCGTATCTGCCCTGCCCGCCTCAAAGGCTTTTGTGATGATCAAATAAAGTTTGTAAAGATGCTTTGCAAACTATCAAACACTGTATAAATTTGGACACTGTTATTTTATTAGGTTTTGACACTATACAGTTGAGCCCCCATTGATTGATTATGGAATCATAAATTTCTAGGTATTTACTGAGAAAGCCTCAGGTGAAAAAAGATAGTCTCATCCCTTTTCTTAGATATGATAAGATTAAGGCTTGGGAGAAAGCTTAGAAAACAAATTTAAAAAGTCATTGCCTCAAGAACATACATATAATAAAGAAAAAAAAAGGATGGTTCTTGAAAGCCGGTTCACTAGGGTAGGAGGATAGCTGTGTGTCAGCTTACCAGATCATGTACACTAGATTGTAGCGATTCTGTCAGTGTTCACAAAAATAGGCATAATGACTATTTAGCTATAGAGAGCAAACAGATTCAATGAAGTACTATCAAGACTGTGAGTTTCTGCACACCTTAGAGGGAAAGTGAGAAAAGAGTTCAGATTGTCTTCTAGCCTATAGAGATTTAAGTAAAAAAATGAATGTTGGAGATCAATTGATGATGATATGAAAGAAGCATCTCTCCATATATTTTCCCCTCTCTGTCCTGAAATAAACTTCATGTAGACCATTATTTTTAGTATGTAAGAGTTCTAGTGTTTTTAAATGCAGACTTAAAAAAATTTTTATTAACATAGTGCACCTCAACAGATTGCTGGAATGCTACCTGAAACTAATTAGTAATACAAATGGATTAAGATTTTTCTGTAATCATTATAGCCTTTTCTCTATGTATACTTTTAATAAGTCTGGTTTAATTACTGGATTTTCGTAAAATTGTCTGTTACATTTTGGTGCAGTGCTCTATATGCTGGATTCCATTGCTAACACTTCTGAATAGTAAATACAATTTCAGAGTGACAGTAAACATTATGGACATTTGTTGAACCTGGAAAATTAATTCTTGACTGGTGCTATTTAACTTTGATTTGAGGTAGTAATACTTTACAAGAAAGTCTTGCACATCTGTGCTACAATGGTGGAGGAAAAATACTCTTACACAAATATTAGCATTACAAACCATCAGGGTATCTTGTGTGCTAGAGTATATGTGTCTACCTTCACAGAGGTAATACTTGCAAGAAGTGTTGGGTTTAATGAGTTTTTCTTATTTCATCTCGTCAGATACAATGCAAATTTCATTAATCTGTAAGAGGTCAGTCAGCTTCTTTCCACAGTCTTTTTCCTGGCATTTTATAGCACCCAGGATTATGTTAGTAGGAAACATGACAGGGTCATTTAGAAATGGAAGAACTTGAGGTGCTTGGATGGCTTAGTGGGTTAAGCGTCTGCCTTCAGCTCAGGTCATGATCTCAGAGTCCTGAGATCGAGCCCCACATTGGGCTCTCTGCTCAGCAGGAAGCCTGCTTCCCTCTCTCTCTCTCTGCCAGCCTCTCTGTCTGCTTGTAATTTCTCTCTCTCTGTCAAATTAAAAAAAAAATTAGAAATGGAAGAACTGTTATTTCCCTTTAACGAGTAGTATCAGGGAGTGAGCCTTTCTAACTGGGTATCTACTATGGCTGAACCTCTATAGTAAATACTGAGGAGAGTGTAAAGAAAGCTATGAATCCTTTTCTTATAAGAAGTTAGAATTATAAAGGGCAAAGAACTACTCCTGACTACAACGGTCATGACATCTTTAAAAAAAAAACTCAGTGTGTGTGATTTGGAGTCACGCTTTTAAATTTCATAAAATAGCTATTAAAACAAGAACATCTTTTAATCTACTGCTTCTTTATTCTCATTCAGGTCAACACTCACTGGTTCTTGTCCAATTCTCCCATATTTTGCTTTGTGGTGCCTTGATATGTTGTTCAATTAATTTGTAGATTTCCATTGTACAGTCCTAAAAATGCACAAAACTCATTTTATTAAAAATTAAGTTATTTCCAATTTAGCTTGAAATTGTAGGATTCAATTTGTATTTTTACCTATATAAGGTTGCTTTCTTAGAGACCATGTTTAGTTGCAGGCTATTAATAGAAATTTATACTTTTAAGTAGAAACTGCCAACTCTGATGGCAGGAGAAGCAAGCAGATCACGCCTGAATTCATTGTAGTAGAACCGATGTTTAGGTATCATCAGTGATGGCAGAAGGGAAGCCATGAAGGAGATAGAACAGCTTGGAATGTGGGAGAATTAATTTAGTTAGTCGGCATTTAATTTTTTTCCCCCTGAATGTCTCAGTATCTTTTTAACACAGCAATTTGTAATCTTAGTTTAAACACTTTCAATTTGAAGCTCTAATTATAGTTTATATAATTCATGTTTTCCAAAGAACACGGTCTCTTTTTACATGGAAACATTTGCGTATTTCTTTCAGATGTTTAAATATTTCAGCATTGGTAATAGGGAAAAAATCCTTATAATAGCCTTATAATAGCCTTCTTGAATTGAATGGAAACCACATATTAGAAGTTAAAAAAACCTAATTTTGAAATTTGCATCATTTTTAGTGGGTTTTCATAAATGTAAAATGTATGTTTAAGCAAAAATGTATAATGTTTGCAGGCAGAAAAGCAACAATAATCACAGCTACATTGTATTAAATTCAGAAATCATAGTGATTATGGATATTTGACAACCTGAAAATTGCCTATTGCTTATAATTTCGTCTTACAGTTTTCAAGAAGAAAAGCTGCTAATCTATTCTTTGGCACTTTGCTAGGAGAGATTTTACCCTTCATTGTCAAGTTATTTTCCATTTTTGCCTTTTTCACCATTTGCTTTAGAATCACCATGCTTTCAAGAGGAATAGGAGAGCTTCTAGAAATCATAAGAGTGGTAACTGACAGTGGAAGTAAAATACATATCCCATAAAATAAGATAGGACTTTTGTCCTTTAGAAGGAATTATGGTTTATTTATAAGTTTATCTGTCAAGTGGGAAAGATATGGAATTTTATTCTCTAGAGCACTTTTCATGGGTAAGTCATCTCAAAGTGTTAGTAAATTGATTTACAAGATCCCATACAAATAGAAGGGAGGGGACTTGTGCAAATCATTTGGATGTTTCAAAGAAAAATAAGTAGGTTAGTGGAATTATTCATGTATATCCTACTTTTGATTGCAGACAGTGATAAAAGGTAATTAGTCCATTGGTATTATCTAAACTATCTTTAATTTCATTGATACTATTTTTTTAGGGGAGGAGGGGCAGAGGGAGAGAGACAGACTCTTAAGCAGACTCCTTGCCCAGTGCAGAACCTGTTGCGTCACTTGATCTCATGACCCTGAGATCGTGACCTGAGCCAAAGTCAAGAGTTGGACACTTAACTGACTGGGCAACCCGGGTGTCCTCCTCCTATTTTCAACTTCACCATAGACAGTAAACATTTCTTTCTTTCTTTTTTTTTTTTAAGATTTTATTTATTTGACAGACGGAGATCACAACTAGGCAGAGAGGCAGGCAGAGAGAGAGGAAGGGAAGCAGGCTCCCCGCTGAGCAGAGAGCCCGATGCGGGGCTCGATACCAGCACCCTGGGATCCTGACCTGAGCCGAAGGCAGAGGCTTTAACCCACTGAGCCACCCAGGCGCCCCGACAATAAACATTTCTTGATGTCATATGTGTATAAAGCAGGTGTATAAAGAGCATATGCATGTGGAGATAGACACTTGTATAATGTACAAAAAGCCCTGGCAACAAAAAACTACATTACATAAGCCATAACTCCAAGACGCTCCTTAGTGCCTGGCACAGAGTTCTATGTACATGTTAAATAAATAAAATAAAGTGCTCAATAAATGTTTTAAAGTAAGATGATAGCTTTTAGTAGGTGGAGAGATGTGTTTGGCCCTTTGAGATGGTTCCAATGACACCTGAAACATGAATAGACAAAATTTGAATTACGTATCAAAAGCAGAAGAGAAGCAGAAAGATACAGAAGGGCATGCAAGTGGATAGGGTGGAACATGTCCTACGGTGCATGCTCAATCCCAAGGCAAATCCGTTTTCAAGCAGCAGACATGTAAGGAAGGGGAGGGAGGATGCTGGGAGGGAAGCTGCACAAACTGGCCGAGCAACAGGATTCCCCTCCACGTGGAATCACCACCAGTGAAACTCAGATGGTTAAGGGATATGACATGGGGGTGAACATGGACACATTTGGAATTGAGTATTGATATCTACAGGGAACGGTAACTGGGTTTTCCAGGAAGTTGTGATTTCATTGATCACAAATGTCAGTTTTTATTTTTGGATGATCAATATATTTTGGAAGAAGACTTCTGGCATTTGCTCACCTCACACTCTCTGCTGAGTTACCAATGAGCCGTGAAGGTGGTTCTTACTGACAGTCAAGGTGGGTACACTAGTCCCTACAATGGCAAAGGTCTTGTTTTCTCTTGCTCTATGTCCCCACATGACAATCTCTTGGATCACATCCTGGTACATAAGTACTTCCTGGAGGCCTCCATTTTGTTGACAGTTTTTGGCTCCATTTATCATCAGCATGGCTTCCTTCTTTTCCCTTACTACTGTATTTGTTATGACTTATATTTATTCATTCCAGGTAAAAGCTTTGCCCAGTTCAGCTCTGCCCTTTAAGGTCCCACTACACAAGCTTATATCTGCCCCCCCCCCCCTTAGATGGAGTCAAAACCCAGCAGCTTGGGCCCATGAGCCCAGCCTGCCTTGGATGAAAGCTGACAAGAGCCAGGTAGGGGATCCAGAGCAAGAGCTCAGAACAGAACTTCAGTATTAGCAAGGAAGGGGAGTTCAGATAAAAGTCCTGAGGTGGAAACTCTCTGCTACTGGGTCATCATGTCAAAGGGCACAGGAAGGTTGTGATGTTGGAGCCTATAATAGATTTTCATTTTATAAGGAGAGTTTCCAACTTCCACATCATATGAAGTGATTATCCATTTTTAGTTCAGGCATTAGGAAGGAATGAGGCCCCAGACTGAGGCTCATTTCTATACAACCGGAAAAGCCTAGGAGAAGCCCAGGCTGAGGAAGGTTTAAAACAAAAATGTGGAGGCATATTCCTGTCTCTGTACTTCTGAGAAATAAACAGAGAGTCACAGTGTAGAGTAGAGCTGATTAGTACTACAGGTAATGTGAGGGCCAGGAATAGCAGAATTTTAAATGACAGGAAAGGGGTTTGGATTTCATTTTGGGCAGGGGAATTATTGGATATTTTGAGTACTGATGTGTGTAAAGATTAGCTGGCAGTTGCCTGTGAACTGAAATACAGCAAGAGAACAAGAGATGAGCCCAATTAGGATACTCTTTATTCACTGAAACAATAATATGAGTTTTAGCTCTTCAGTGTCTGACATTAAGTAGGTTCTTAATAAATATTTATGTAATGAAAGAATAAAGTAATTAATTATAGAGTTACTAGATAAATTCAAGTTCAACTAATCTAACCCTTTGTTTGTTGTATTAACTGATCTGACAGCTAATCTGACTATCCTCTCCCCCTCCTTGGAGAAAAAAATCTCCAAAGGAACTTACTGAATTCACTGAAAGGGAGCAGCAGGCAGACAGCAAAGGAGAGAGTGTCTTCCAGGAGGCATTGGGGGGAAGCTATAGTTAGGGGAATAGTGAGGAGATATGGGAAGTTATGGAATTTTCCTTTGTTGGTACCTGTGCCAGCTAGAGCCTATGGATACTTTGAGGTGGATTGCTTAATAAGCCCATTTGCATTCAGTCTGGTGGTCACTGTGGTCCCTTTTACCTTACTCAGGTGTCCGTTGCTCAAGCCTGTTGCCTAAAAATGGCCTCTACATTCCTCCTGGACAGATAAAGAGTGACAAATCATTGGCATTTGGGTGGAGTGGCCTTAGCTGCTTTCATGCTAGATGGGGGTGGACTGGAGGGGGCATCTGTCCCTACTTAAACTTGTCGGCCCATCAGGGGTCCTATGCAGTTATAGAGGAGAGCGTGGTATTATATCACAATTCTGAGTAGCAATTTGAGTGAATTCCTTGGTGGCCAGTCCCATGACATTTAGTAGGGGTACCCTCTGATGGTATGGGATGGAATCCTGTTGAATCACCATTGTATATGTAATTGATGGATTCACTCAGACACGTAGGAACGTATTTTGCCTATAGCTCAAGATGGCAGTTGGATCCCCAGGAACAAAGGAAAAAGGGCGACGGGGTGGGGTGGTTTAAAGAAACAAGGTAGCTGAGAGTCAGCCAGCAACAGGAAAAGGGTCCCAACCAAGTCCTTAACGGTTGTGGATTCACCCAGGATGAGCTGCTACTGCCAACTGCCCTGAATGTTGGGAAGAGAGGCCTCAGGGGTGACACAGTGGGCAAGGAAATGAAAGGGGTTCTTTGCCCTCACAGCCATGGACAGTCATCCAGGCTGCCCTGGCCAGATATCTTCAGTTGTCTGGAAGTACTAGGGTTAGACTGATGAAGGGACGAAAAGAGAAAAGGAGAGGGAGGGAAGAATCCCTTCAAAGGGCAAGAGGGGGAAATCCCTCACTCTTTTGGGTAAGGGAAGTCTGGTGGATTCCTGCTGGGGCTTCTGATCCTCAAGGAGTAACCTCAGCCAGAGCTCTTCAGTGCCCCAAGGAGTACTAGAGTTTCCCTCACGGAGGGAAAGTTCCGAGAAATTCCTGGAGAATTTGGGGAGAGTCCTGGACTGGTACAGCACTGGTTTCCTGTGAGGGCCACCAAATATGGGGTGACCTGATTGGGTGGAGGCTGGTTGCACCAGTGATAAACATAAGAAAAGAAGTTATCTGCCTCATGCACTACTGAATCCCCAGAGCGTAGCATAGTCCTGACACAGAATGGGTGATCTGTAAATATTTATTCACTCTGCAATTTCTATCAATTGTTCACAGTATAAAAAGCACTATTCTAGACATTAGTGTTACAGTAATAAAGTAGATGGAGACCCCCTCTCATGATAGAGTTTCCATTAGGAGCAAACAATACACATGTAAAAAATAATATGAAACATGTCTGTGGTCATAAATGCAATGACAGAAACTAAAATCATGAAAGGGGACAGGGTTGGAGAATGCTACTTTAGAAATGGTGTTTAGAGTATATTTTCCATGAAATGATGTTTGAGCAGAGGGTGACATGAAGTGAAGGAGCAAGACAGGTAGACTCTCGGATACCTGGGAGAAGAGATTCCAGACCCAGAGTGAGTAACTGTTACGCTGAGCTAATGCTTTGCGTAAGAAGAGCATGGTATCTTTTAGGGATCACAGTTTTTTTAAACTTTCCAAAACAGCCCACAAAGAAGGTGGAAGAGCAACTTTGTTGTTTGGCTGATAAGATCGTGTTTTCTTCGAAATTGGAATGAAATTGGCATAGGATTGATACACATGGGGGCAGATCTGGGTTTTGTGGAGCCCGATAAGGTTTTGGAGGACTTACGTAAGGGTAAATGTTCTGTTTTCATAAATCTTACAAGACATATGACCATGTGACTACTGCTGGGGCCTTGGAAAGTGAGAGATCTGGAAACTTCAGGTTTATTAGATTTGTGGCACGTGTACCTGTGGACACGCTATACATCCATGAAGAAAAGAAATCATTGCTTTATCTATTGTCTTTTCTGTTTATGTCCTAATAAGGGAATGGCAGTTTGAGGTTAACATAATGGTTTTTCTAGGCAAGCACCTAATAAATAATTGTACAATTCCCTTCTAGCACGAGGAAACCAGGCCATTTTGGTGATGTGGATAAAGCACTTGAGTGAGATTCAAGAGCTCTAATTTTAGTTCTGTCATTTGCTAGCCGTGGGAACAAAAGACAGGCCAACCAACCAATCTGACACTTTTTCCCCTTTTATATGAAAACATTGCATTACGGTAGTGCTTCACTAAATAGTTTTAAGGTATTTACTATGTTAGAACACTACCTATACTACACTGTATAGTTTTATTAAATCATTCACAATATTTACTTAAATTAATTTAAAGTAGATATATCACTATTAATACTGGGAAGAATTACTGATACTGGAAACCTGGCAAAGAGCTTCGATAAAAACTTAATAATATTATTAGACCCGAGCTGTATTTCCAGCTTGAGAACAAGTTTGCAGGTAAAAAGTTTTTGTGTATATTATAAAGGGAGATTATCAAATATCAGATTGTTGTTAAATAAGCCTTTTTGAATGATATAGCCAATGAATTGATAGATAATCATAAATAAATAATATTTGTATGCCATGTATGTGCACCACTTAAGATAATTTGGGGTATCATTAGGATTATATATCCATAATCTAGGAAAACGAAATTATATAATCTAGTCTGGAGTTCAGTTTTTTTTTTCTTAAATTTCCCTTAAAGCAGGGACCAGCAGACTGCAGCCTGCAGGTCAAATCTGACCAGCTGCCTTTTTATTGACTTCTGCATTAAAAAAGAGTACTATTTCTTTAACCCTTGTCTCTGTATTTTGTGTGATTAATATTAGTACAGGTTCAATTAAAAACATTTTTTGAGTCAAAGCAAATACATACATACACTTGGATGTCTTATATATACCTCAGACTCAACATATATAGTACAAAATGCCTGATCTTCTCCATGCCAAAACCTTTTCCATCTGTACCTGATGGCATCTCCATTCTTTTCATTGGCAAGGTGAAAAACTATGGAATCATCCTTTACTCCTTTTCTGTATCAGTCCATTGGGAAAATCTTGCCAGTCCCTTCCAAATAAGTGCAGAATCTAAGCACTTCTCACCTCATTTGATACCTCTGTCTTCACTAAAACCATCATTATGTCCCCATTGTCTCACTACTATTGCCTCGTAGTTTTGCCTGACTCTTCATAATCTAATTTCAACAAAACACCCAGCCAGATCATTTCACTTGTGTCCTTAAAACCTTCCATTCTATTCAGAGTAAAATCCCAAGTCCTTATAAGGGTCTGTAGGGACTGTCTTTTTTCTATTGGATTTTTTTTTTCCCCTGTTTTGATGACGATTCATTGACCATAGAGTTGTGGGTCCATATCTGGGCTTTCTATTCTGTTCCATTGATCTATGTGTCTGTTTTTGTGCCAGTACCATGCTGTCTTGGTGATCACAGCTTTGTAATATAGCTTGAAATCAGGCAACATGATGCCCTCAGCTTTGTTTTTCTTTTTCTTTTTCACTCTTTCCTTGGTGATTCAGGGTCTTTTGTCATTCCACGCAAATTTTAGGATTGTTTGTTCTAGCACTTTGAAAATGCCATTGGTATTTTGATTGGGATGGTGTTTAAAGTATTGATTGCTCTGGGCAGCATAGACATTTTAACATTTATTCTTCTAATCCATAATCATGGAATGTTTTTCCATCTTTTTGTGTCTTCTTCAATTTCCTTCCTAAGTGTTCTGTAGTTTCTAGATTATAGACCCTTTACCTCTTTGGTTAGGTTTATTCCAAGGTATTATTAAAGTTTTTGGTGTTATGGTAAATGGAATTGCTTCTCTGATTTCTCTTTCTACAATAAATGGTGCTGGGAAATTTAGGCAGCTATATACAGAAGACTGAAACTCAACCATTCTCTTACACCATACACAAAGATAAACTCTAAGTGGATGAAAGACCTCAATGTGAAACAGGAATCCATCGAAATCCTAGAGAAGAACATAGGTAGCAACATTTTCGATATCGGCCACAGCAACTTCTTTCGATACACATTTCCAAAGGCAAGGGAAACAAAAGTGAAAATGAACTTTTGGGGACTTCATCAAGATTTCTGCACAGCAAAAGAAACAGTCAACAAAACAAAGAGACAATCCACAGAATGGGAGAAGATATTTGCAAATGACACTAGAGATAAAGGGCTTGTATCCAAAATATATAAAGAACTATTCCAACTGAACACCCAAAAAAAACAAATAATCAAGTCAAAAAATGGGCAGAAGATATGAACAGACAATTCTCCAAAGAAGACATACAAATGGCTAGACACATGAATAAAATGTTCAAAATCATTAGCCATCAGGGAAATTCAAATCAAAACCACATTGAGATGCCACCTTACACCAATTAGAATGCCAAAAATTGACAAGACAAGAAACAATAAATGTTGGAGAGGTTGTGGAGAAAGGGGAACCCTCTTACACTCTAGGTGGGAATGCAAGTGGGTACAGCCACTTTGGAAAACAGCATGGAGGTTCCTGAAAAAGTTAAAAATAGAGCTACCCTATGACTCAGCAATGGCACTACTGGGTATTTACTCCAGAGATACAGATGTAGTGAAAAGAAGGGCCATATGCACCCCAATGTTCATAGCAGCAGTGTCCACAATAGCCAAACTGTGGAAGGAGCCGAGATGCCCTTCAAATGGATGGATAAAATGTGGTCCATATATACAATGGAATATTACTCAGCCATTGAAAAGGGTAAATACCCATCATTTGCCTCAACACGATGGAACTGAGGAGATTATGCAAAGTGATATAAGTCAAACAGAGAAAGACATTTATCATATGGCTTCACTTATTTGTGGAACATAAGGAATAGGATGGAGAACATTAGGAGAAGGAAAGGGAAAATGAAGGGGAGAAATCAGAAGAGGAGATGAATCATGAGAGACTCTGGACTCTAAGAATCAAACTGAGGATTTCAGAGGGGAGGGAGGTGGGGTCGGGTGAGCCCAGTGGTGGGTATTAAGGAGGGCATGTATTGCACAGAGCACTGGGTGTTATATGCAATGAATCATGGAACACTACATCAAAAACTAATGAAGTACTGTATGGTGATTAATATAGCATAATAAAAAATTATAAAGTAAATAAATAAAAGTTTTTTAAAAAAGGGTCTGAAGGGGACGCCTGGGTGGCTCAGTTGGTTAAGCGGCTGCCTTCGGCTCAGGTCATGATCCCAGCGTCCTGGGATCGAGTCCCGCATCGGGCTCCTTGCTCAGCAGGGAGCCTGCTTCTCCCTCTGCCTCTGCCTGCCACTCTGTCTGCCTGTGCTCGTTCTCTCGTGCGCTCGCTCTCTCTGACAAATAAATAAATAAAATCTTAAAAAAAAAAAAGGGTCTGAAGGACCAAGTGTTTTGTGGTCCCTGTTACCACTCTTGTTGCATTATCTGTTGACCTTCCCTCCCTCTGCCCTTTCACTCTGTGCCCCCCCTCCCAGCACATTAGCCCCACTCCCTTCCTCTTTCCTGGCTCTTTCCTCTAGTCGAATGCTTCACTCCCTTATATCTCTTATATTCTCATCTTTGGGTTTTGCTTAAATTTTACCTCTCCATTGAAGCCTACTCTGAGTACTGACTTTAAATTTGCAGTCCTTTACCCCATTAATCTGCAGTCAAATGCCCTACCACTGAGCTGTACTCTCTTATCCCAGTAATCTGGATCCCCAATGCTTTCTTTCCTTTTTATTTTCCCACAGAACTCATCCTCTTTTAACATATAATATTTAATATTATCTCCTCAGTACAATGTCAGCACCATGAACATAAGGGTATTTGCTGTTTAATTTACTTACATCTTTCAGGCATCTCAAAAAGTGCCTAGAATATAATAGACTATTGATGTATCTTTGAATTCATTTTCTGAGTAAATGAACATATCTAAAAGCTTTTAAAATTTTTTTTCTAAAAGATTTTAATATCTAATTTTCAAGTAATTTCTTAAAAAGTACTGATCAGGGGTGCCAGGTGGCTCAGTTATTAGGGGTCTGCCTTCAGCTTGGGTCATTATCCCAGGGTCCTGGGAACGAGCCCCACATCGGGCTCCCTGCTCAGCAGGAAGCCTGCTTCTTCCTCTCCCACTCCCCCTGCTTACTGACTCTTGTTCCCTCTCTTGCTCACTCTCTTTGTCAAATAAATAAAATAAAATCTTTAAATTAAAAAAGTACCAATCAGAAATTTTTCAGTATTTATTCAGGTTTTTCAAATTTAGAAGTGAAATAGATAAGAAGACAGCAAAGTTGTCTTAAGTGTGAAAAGGAGAGCTACAGTTTATGTATGAAGGATTAGATAATTCAGTTATTAAATATAAACATATCGTTTTCTTCAAGTTTTAATTTTTTAAAAAATAAGTCTCAATTTTATATTTTCTTAAATGCACTTGTTATTAGCAATGCATAGCTAAATCATTCGTAATATTTGGCTGTCTCTTTCTATAATCAGGAAAGTCTCCTAGAAGTTTAGCCTTGTCTCAGAAGTTTCTTTGTATCCTGGCTCTAAAAGAAAGTAGGCCGTCCCCGGAGGAATCTGCGTCCCCAATATCCATCTCTAGAGGAGGTTGTATTTTTTCTCTCATATCTCACATAACCTTACAGCTATGAGATGGCAGATATGTCTTTTTACCTCTCATTTCTTCTTTTTCTTACAAAAATCCTATACAGTTGAGGGTTCTGCCATCATTCTATCCCTTATTCACTGCTTTCACCTCCAAACATTGTAGAAATTTCCATTATTCCTTGAAGAGCTTAGGCTCTGGATCACCTCTTTCTACTTCAGCTGTCATCATTTTTGTTGGCTTCTAAATTCCTATGTATCACCACACTAAACCCAAGCCTCCAAATTCACGACTTCTGCTTCTCTCATGACCATTTTGTTAATTTTCTTTTAGCCACTCATCTCTACATCCTCAATCCTGACCTCCAAAATCTCAAGTGCAAACATCACACTAGATGATCATCATCTCTCTCTGCCATATTCCTTTCTCAATAATCTTACTACAACAGTTTCTCAATAATATCCTAATCTCATATCCAGTGATCCCACAAGTTTCTCATTATTCTGTAAGTCATACCTCATTCTCTCTTCTTTTTTGGTACAGCTTATATTCCAAGATACATTATTATAATCACTCCCTTTGCATTATCTTCTCACTATTCACATTTTTACTTCCATTCTTCAGTCCATGGTCTATACTCTATCACTCTCTTGACACATATCCCAATGACCTTACAGCTTTCTTAGTTTTGCTATTAAGTACCAGACGTGGGTGAATTCAGTCATTCATCTTCTCAGTGCCTGCACTCAGGCACCTACCTGAAACTGTGTGTGTTCACCAGAACATTCCCTTCACTCGAGAAATTAATTGTTCCAAATATTTGACTTGGTTGACCACTTCCTCACTTTGAAACACTTCTCTTTGTTGATTTTAAGACCCCGTATTTTCCTAGTTTTCCTCTTACCTGCTTGGCCACTTTATCTTAGTTAAAATTATTGGCTACTTCTTTTTCACAGTACATCTAAAAATTAGTGTGTTTTTTCATGGATTTGTTCCAGGTCTTCATCTTCTTTTATTTTCTTTCTAAACTCTCCACCCACAAGATTTCATCTAGTTCCTAAAATGTCAGTACTATCTACATCACAAAAAAAATTCCAGGGGTGCCAGGGTGGCTCAGTCCATTGAGTCTGTCTGTCTGTCTCTTGATTTTGGCTCAGATCTTGGTCTCAGGGTTGGGAGATCCAGCCCCGTGATGGGCTCCATGTTCAGCACAAGGTCTGCTTGAGATTCTCATTTGCTCTCTCACCCTATGCCCCCTCCCTGCTCTCTCTCTTTCTCTCTCTCTTTTTCTTTCTTCAATAAATAAACTAATAAACTTAAAAAAAATTCCAATTATATGTCCTCTTCTAAGTTTAGGGAGTTCTTCTTCTTCTTTTTTTTTTTTTTTTAGGATTTTATTTATTTGACAAAGAGAGACACAGCAAGAGGGAACACAAGCAGAGGGAGCGAAAGAGGGAGAAGCAGGCTTCCTGCCGAGCAAGGAGCCTGATTCGGGGCCCAATTCCAGGACCCTGGGATCATGACCTGAGCTGAAGGCAGCCACCTCACAAATGAGCCACCTGGGTGTCCCAGCTTAGACAGTTCTTATTGACATCTTTACACGTGTCATAGGCCTGCCAAACTTATATGGCCAAAAGCTAACTCTTTCTTCTTCTTTCAGGTTTATTAAGATATAATTGGCATATAGTACTGTACAAGTTTAACGTATATAATGACCTGACTTACATAATTGCGTAAGTTAACTCTTTATTTCTCCCAAGTTGAATCTTTCCTAAATATTCCTCAATATTTCCTAAATATTCAGCAAATGGCACCACTGCCCTCTCATTTGTTCAGTCCTGGCTTCCTTTCACTTTCTTACCCCCCCACAAGTCCAGGTGTGAGCCCCATTGACTTTGTTTTTCATACATACCTTGTAAGATATTATCCCAGCTCTCATCTCCTTTTGCTTAGGTGATGGTGGCAGCCTCTGACTTGCATTCTTTCTTTCCATGAACTAAAACAATCATTTTATGACTTACATCTTCTATTGCCACTTTCCATTATTCAAAGCACTACCAATGGTTCTTAGACCTACAGTTACTGAAATTGAGAGCCCCTGCTAATCTCAACACCCTCACCTCCTGTTCTTTCCCTCTTTAAACTATACTGGCTTCATTTCTGTTTTATAAATACATAATATCTATATCACTTCAGGGCTTTGCAAGACCAATACCTCCTGAAGGGCCTTTGCACGATCCCCCATTTAAGACCATTATGTAGGTAATGGTTCTCTCTTTTTCAAAGTTATCTCCTTCTCATCTATTGCATCTTGAGTAAATAGCTCTTTCTAAGATGGGTCTATCCATTATGTCTTAGGAAGTACTGCTCCCACTTCCAAATCTGCTTATCTTTTTATCACAAAAACCCGCTCACTTCTTTTCTAGCACATATATGTGTTTTCAGTAATTTATTTCTTATTTACTTGTTGACTATTATTATTTTGAAGATTTATTTATTTATTTGAGAGAGAGAGAGAGCCTGAGTATAGGGAGGGGCACAGAGAGAGGAAGAGGGAAAGAATACCCCCCACAGACTCCTGCTGAGCTTGGAGACCCACGCAGGGCTCAATCCCAGGACCTGAGATCATGACCTGAGCTGAAATCAAGAGTAGATTGCTCAACCAAATGAGCTATCCAGGCGCCCCTGTTGATTATTGTTATCATGAAAGCTTGCTCATTTCTTTTCTTGCACTTACACATGTTTTCAGTAATCTATTTATTATTTATTGATTGTTATTATTACATGCTTTCCTCATCGTGTTGAAAAATATCTATGAAGGTAGGGTCATATATTTTACTAACCATGGCATGCTGGTTCTTAACCGTAGCGTTTGACATTCAATATTTGTTAATTAACTTATTTTTGAATCATTGAATGAATATGTGTGTTTTTATAGAAAAAAGCATAATTTATTAGTTGTAGGTAAGTGGTAAGACCCAGCTGACTGCTATTGGGCTTCATAGACTCACTATATGGCACTTAATTTTACTTAGTATCATTTACTTTAAAGTTTAGGTATCCTGTCTAGAATAAATTCATCCTGCTGGTGTTGACTTGAAAGCAAAGAT
>PISX010019104.1:0-38940 GCA_004024625.1 Mellivora capensis
AAAAATGACACTAATTTGGATACGCTAATACACATTTATGCAAGATCCCATTAAGCGGTCACAGAGGAAGGCCAGTTACTTCTGATTCTGACAACACCTCTCTTCCTGGCTGGCCCAGGTTGGCTTCAACCAATTCCAAGAAGGACAAGAAAATGGTTATAGTCTACAGAGCTAATTCTCCTACTCTCCACTCAATACAGACTTCTGCAAAGTTGCAAAAGGTCATTTCTAAAAAAAATCTGCCGTGAAATTTGTATTGGGGGGAGGTGATAAATAATCCTGTAAGAAAATTTACGATTGGAAGGAAGTATATTTCGCCAGCGTCAGCACCAGTTACACAATTACACAACAGATTTTGAAACACTGTTGGCCGGCTACACCTCTTACTTCAGGATAAGGGTTGATGCCAAAACAAACCTCAGATATGTTCAAGCATTTTAAACACCAACCAAGAGATTTCTTTTCTCCGGCTTGACCGAGATGTAACTGACACGACACTGTGTTAGTCGGAGGCGTACAACGTGTTGTGCTATGTATTACGTGTTGTGCTATGTGTTACAGAACAATTACCGCCGGAGCCTTACCTAACACCTTCGTCCCATCACATAATTACCCATTCCTTTTTGCGGTGAGACCATTTAAGATCTACTCTCATCAACTTTCCAGTACACAACGCAGTAGAATTAACTCTAATCACCATGCTGTACGTTAGAGCCTCACCAGGTATTCATCTCGGAACTGGAAGTTTTGCACCTTTTGGCCAACATCTCCCCATCCCCACCCAAACAAAAGCAAAACCCAACCAAAAAAACTCCTGGTAACTGCCACTATACTCTGTTTCTATGAGCTTAACTTTTTTTTAGAGTCCACATTTAAGTGACATCACACCGTATTTACCTTTCTTGGCTGACTTATTTCACCTAGCATAATGTCCTCAAGGTCCATCCGTTGGTGCAAATGGCAGGATCTCCTTCTTTCTCATGATGAAATAATATTCCTCTGTGTATGTGTGCATGTGTGTGTGTGTGTGTGTATGTGTGTGCATGTGTACCACATTTTCTTTATCATTCATCTATTGACAGATACTCACGTTCTTTTTCCACATCTTGGCTACTGCACTGAACACAGAAGTGCAGATATCCCTTCAAGATCCTGTTTTCGTTTTTTCTTAAGGAACCTCTAAATTATTTGTCATAGTGGCTGAACTAGCTCATATTCTTATCAACAGTAGTGCACAAGGGTACATCTTTTTTTTTTTTTTTAGATTGTATTTATTTATTTGACAGACAGAGTTCACAAGGAGGCAGAGAGGCAGACAGAGAGGAAGGGAAGCAGGCTCCCTGCTGAGCAGAGAGCCCAATGTGGGGCTCGATCCCAGGACCCTGGGATCATGACCTGAGCCAAAGGCAGAGGCTTTAACCCACGGAGCCACCCAGGCGCCCAAGGGTATATCTTCTTAAATAGAATGACTACTTAAATTTGCTGATTTTTAATCGGTTTTAGTATTTGGCTGTAAGAGTTTAAAAATATATATTCTATATAAAAACTCTTGATAAGATTTGCAAATACAGGATTTGCATTAAGATTATATATAATATATATCCTGTGTGTGTGTGTGTGTGTGTGTGTGTGTAGTCTAGGTACAAGTGTTCTATTGGATTTGCAAATATTTTCTCCTCTGGGGCCTGTCTTTTAATTTTCTCAATAGTGTGCTTTGAAGGCCAAAGATTTTTAATTTTTATGAAGTCTAATTTATCAATTTTTTTCATGGAAGGTAATTTTTGTGTTTATCTAAGAAACACTGGCTAACCCAAGGTCAAAAATACATTTTCCTATTTTTTCTATGTGTTTTAGAGCTTTAAATCTTAAATTTAAGTCTATCATCCATTTTAGGTTCATTTTTGTATATGGCGTATGGTTTAGATGGAGGTTTATTTATTTCTATGGGAAAAAAATTGCCAACTGTTCCTGTATCCTTTGTTGAAAAGACTGTCTTTTCTCCCACTGACCTGCCTTTATACTCTTGTCAAAATCAGTGGATAATAAATGGAAGAGATTATTTCTGGATACTAAATTTTTTCCCATTAGTTTATTTGTGCTTTGTATGCCAATTTTATAGTCTTAGTTGCTGTATCTTTATAGTGAGCTTTAAAATTGGGTAGTGTGTGTCAACTAACTTTGTTCTTTTTCAAAATTGTTTTGCTTATTCTAGGTCCTTTGCATTTCACATACATTTAGTATCAGTTTGCCTGTTCCTACCAAAACAACAAACACAAAAACAAAACCTGCTGAGATTTTGATATGGCGAGTGCCGAATCTATAGATAAACTTGAGGAGAGCCATCATCTTAACAATATTGATTGTTCTAATCCATGAACATGGGATGCCTCTCCCTTTATTTAGAACTTCTTATATTTCTGCCAGAATGTTTTCCAAATTTTCAGCATAAAAGATTTGCTCTTCTTTGATTCATTTTTTTTCCCCTAAGCATCTTACTCTTTTAGAAGCTACTATAATTGTTTCCCAATTTAATTTTGGGATTGTTCATTGCTAATACATGGAAAAATAATTGATTTGTGTATAGCTATCTTTTATCCTGGAACCTTGCTAAACACTAAACACTCTTACTAATTTGGTAGCTTTTTTGGTAATTTCCTTAGTATTTTCTACACAGAATCATATTGTCTCTGAGCAAAGACTTACTCCTTCCTTTCCATTGCAAATACTTTTAACCTCTTTTTTTGTTTGTTTTATTTCACTAACTAGAACCCCCATATGATGTTAAACAGAAGTGGTGAAAGCATTAGTTTATTTTGTCAACTGTAAATTTTCCATATCTGACATTTGTTAGGTTGAGGAAGTTCCCTTTTAATATGAGTTTTTATAATAACTGGGTCATCATTTTGTCAAATGCTTTTTCTGCATTTAATGAGATTATCATTTACTAATCATGTGAAGATTTTTTTTCTCCTTTATTGTATTAATATGGTATGTTATATTGCTTGGTTTTTGGATGTTAAACCAACCTTGCATTTTGGGGATGAATTTCATTTGATCATGCTGTATCTTTTTTTTTTTTTTTTTTTTTTAGATGTTGCTAGATTCACTTTACGAATTTTTTTAAAGATTTTTTAACGTTAAAAAATTAACATTGTTAATGTTAACAATGAATGTTGACCTGTGGTTTTATTTTTTCCTTGTAATGTCTTTTTTGGCTTTGAAATCAGGGCAGCAGTGTCTTCAAAGAATGTATTAGGAAGTGTTCCTTTATTCTGTATTATGAAAGAATATGCCTAGAATTGTTATTAATTCATCTTTACATAGTTACTAAGATTCACCAGTGAAGACATTTGGGACTGGGATTTTCTTTGTGGGAGGATTTTTGTTATTATTTCAAACTCTTTAGTTGTTATATTTCTATTTAGATTTTCTACAGTTTCTTACATTGATTTTGATAATTAATGCCTGATAATTTGTCTATATTATCTAGGTTGTCTAATTTATTGGAATGAAATTATATAATATTCCATTTATAATTTTTATTTATATAGGGGCAGTGTTGTCCTTTCTTTCTCTCCTGATTTAGATGATTTGTGTCTTCCCTTTTTTTTTTTTTTTTGGTCAGTCTAGCTAAAGATTTATCAATTTCTTCATCGCTTCAGGGAATCAATCTTGATTTTATTGAATATTTTCTTTACTATGCTTCTGCTTTCTATTTCACTGATTTCTACCCTTTCTATTTCTTTCATTTTTTTTGCTTTGGATTTATTTTTTTGTTTGTTTGTTTTGTTTTTTGCTGGTTTACACTGGAAGCTTAGCTTATTGATTTGAGAATCCTTTTTCTAACATAGTTATTGAAACCTAAAAAAATTTCCTTTAAGTACTATTCCAGCTGCATCTGTGATTTTTTTGGTATGTTGAGTTCTCATTTTTACTCAGTTCAAATATTTTCTAGTTGCCCTTTTGGTATCTTCTTAGATGCATAGTATTATTTATAATTGTGTTAATTCCCAATAATTTGGGAGTGTTCCTAAATTTCTTTCTCCTATAGATTTCTACTTTAGGTTTGTTATGGTTGAATGGTTTCAATCCTTTTAAATTTAATAAACTTATGATATAGCATATGGTCTATCTGGAAAATATTCCTTTTGCACTTGAAAGGAATATATATTGTGCTACTGTTCAGTGGAATGTTCCATAAATGATGTTTTAGGTCATTTTCAAGCTTGATAGCGCTGTTCAAGTTTTCTATATCTTTGCTGAGTCTCTGTTTAGCTATTCCATCAATTATTGAAATGGGAGTATTGAAATCTCTAACTCTGGTTATTGAATTTGATATTTCTTCTTTACTTCTGTCAGTTTTTGGTTCATCAATTTTGGGGCACTGTTGTTAGATATGTATACATTTATCAACAGTCATAGCAGCTTCACTTATTGTTTTATCATTTTGTCATCTTTTATCATTTATAATTCTCTTATCATTGTCTTCTACATACTAATAATTTTTGACTAAAGTCTATTTTGTCTAATATTAATATAACTACTCAGGCTCTCTTAAGTTTACTATTTGCATGGTATAACTTTTTCTACATTTTTTATGTTCAATCTATTTGTGCCTTTGATTTGTTGCACACAGCACACTGTTAGAGCTTGATTATTTATCCATTCTGGCAATCTCTGCCTTTTGATTGGGCTGTTTAGTCCACTCACATTTAATCATTTATTGGATTTACATTTGCCATTTTGCTTTTTGTTTTCCATGTCTCAAGTCTTCTTGTGTTTGTTTCTCTTTGACTACTTTATTTTGTGTTAAGTAGTTATTTTCTCATGTGCCATTTAATTCCTTTTCAAATTTTTTAACTCTCTTTTTGGGCTATTTTCTTAGTGGCTGCACTAGGGATCACAGTATGCTTCTCAAACTTTAACAATCTACTCCAGTATGATTCTGACCAAATTCTAGTAAAATACAGAAATTTGAGTTCAATAAGGTAGTTCCATTTCCCCCTGCTTCCTTTATATTATTGCCACACATATTACATGTATATATGTCATAAAACTAGTAATACAGTACTACAATGATCATTTTTAAAAATCTTAAATGCCTTTTAAGGAACTTAAGAGAAGAAAAGAGAAAAGTTAATTTATCCAGTCTTTTATTTTTATCCATACATTTGCTGTTTCTAACCCTTGGGTTGTTTTTGTTTGTTTTGTTTTGTTTTGTTTTGGGGGGGGTGTCACTGTTTTTGTTTTAGAGAGATCATGAGTGGAGGGACAGGAGAGGGAGAGCATCTTAAGCAGGCTCCATTCTCAAGTGGAGCCCAACATGGAGCTTGATCTCAGAACCCTGAGATCATGACCTAAGCTGAAATCAAGAGTCAGAGGCTTAACTGGCCGAGCTACCCAAGTGCCCTTCTAACAGTTGGTTTTATTTTCTTCCCATATATTCTCCACCTCAACCTTCTCTTTCATTTCCCACAAAGTAGCCAGGCCATAGGTAAACATGGTGATAATCACAGAAAACATCCTGAAACTAAAGACTGTCCAGAAGTCAGATTTCTGAAGCAAATACTTAAAGGAAGAAACTTTTCCCAAAAATGAGTCAAATGCCACCTTCTTAAATAACCTCTTGAAAGGAATCTTCCTGTGTAAAACAAGAGTATCTCAGCTTATTGTTTCACATTCTTCTGTTTTGAGGGTAACTTACTATAACTCACGAATCTCATTCTTGAACAGTTGCTGATTTATACCTTCCCACAGATATTCCTTGCAATCTCATTTGCTATACAGTTCTAAAATCCAGGTGTTTCCCTTTACTTCTCAATGAGCTGGTTCATTTCCTTGGTGTGACTACTTGGAATAGTCTCCCTCGTTATTTTTGAAAGAGGGGGTTAGCAGGAGGGTATCTGACCAGCAGCCACTGAACCCAGACTGACGTCTATATGAAACACCACCCTGGGAAAAAGAAATCCTTCTACATGCAAACTGTTTCAACTTTTCAACTCTAGGATAATTAGAACCCTTAGACTTCTAAGTTTGCATTCTCAAAAGCACAGTAAAATAATTAGTCTTGGACCTATTAAAACTTGACTAAATATTTCATTAAGATATAATTATGGTTTTAGGACATCACTAAGGAATTATTCCAACATGTCATTTCTGTTTGATTGTATATATTAACCTATGTATGCAGTTGTTTCATAAACATAAACACGTATTTGCTTTCTATTTTGTTGTTCTTGTTGTTCCTGCTGGTGGTTAAAATATTGCTGATAGAGCTTTTCACGATTTCAAAATAGGAATATAAGGTTTGGGGGCACCTGGGTAACTCCGTAGGTTAAGCGTCTGCCTTCAGCTCATGTCATGATCTCAGGGCCCTGGGACTGAGCCCTGTGTCAGGTTCCTGGCTCAGAAGGGAGCCTGCTTCTTCCTCTCCCTCTGCCTGCCTCTCTGCCTACTTGTGCTCGCTCTCTCTCTCTCTCTCCGTGTCAAATAAATAAATAAAATATCAAAAAAAAAATATATATATAAGATTTGTAGATAATGAGGTCCCTGACAGTAGGGTCTGCCTAAGTCAGTTGAAAGGGGAAAAAAAAGAAAGAAAAAGAAAATATAAGCTAAGACATGCTGGTGAGAATTGGGAAGAAGTCATCTGTGTCTGAATCCTTTGCTTAATCTGATTATTACCTGAGAGCAAAATCTTGGAGCTCGGCAAAGAAGGAAGAATAGAGAATGAGGTTCAGAGGAAAGTCTAAAGAAATTGTATATTAGTCACCAACAGGCTTTAATTAAAAAAGGTAAAAAGGACATTCTTCTCCCTCTAAACAAAAGACCCATTGAAATGGAAACTAGTGATATCTTCTGGAAAATAGAAATGGTTTGATGCGGAAAATAACTAACATCCTACACAGTAATATTTTGTTATTGCCAAACAGAAAGCAATAGTTCAAAATTTATCAAGCTTATCAGTTCCACCTAATTAAGGATAGAGCCAGAGGGTATCGTAAACAAAACCCTAATAACTCACTTCTGAGCTCCTGGCCCCAGTGAAATCTAATATCCTTCTGGAAATGTGCTTGGTGGTCTCTGCCCATCTTGACCTCCGTCAAAAAGGCGACCACATGGAAACACTGTGCTCTGCTGAGGCCAAGGATAAAATTATTTAGAGATTACATTCTTGTCATTTATGACAGACTCTTGTCTCCAGTCAGAATATTGCCAGAGGATGCATGAAATTTGTATATGATTCTTGGAGAAAAAAGAATGTCTATAGAACCTGGAGGAGGGTAAGGTAAGCATTTCTATTTCAATTCCTGCTACCATCTCCACTCCATTTGTTTCAAAATAAAGCCCAGCCTCCCCTCTCAACTTAGAAGATGTTGCATGATGAAAGTTGTATGCGCATTAGGGTGCATGGACAAGGGTCACAAAAGGGTCTCCAAAGCTAAAATTAGGAACAGTTTAATATTAGGTGAATGCAAATCTAGAAACAGATGGACTCCTTACTGTGCCTCATCTTCTATCCCTGCCACAAATTCTCTTTTTTTTAGAAGTCACTTCTTATCCCCTTTCAGTCTATGGCCAGAGAGGAGAGTGTTATGGACTAAATGTTTGTATCTCCTCAGATTTGCCTGTTGAAGTCCTAACCCCCAGTTTGATGGTGTTTGGATTAAATTATGTTTAGGTGTGATTATGAGGCGGGTGTTCCCATGATGGGAGTAATAGTCTTATAAAGAAAAAAGAAGAAGAAAGAAAGAAAAGAAAAGGAAGAGGCCAGAGTCCCTTCTCTCTCCACCATGTGAGGACACAGTGAGAAAGTGGCCATTTGCAAGCCAGGAAGAGAGTTCTCACTGGAACCTCACCATGCTGGCAGTCTGATCTCAGACTTCCAGACTACAGAACTATGAGAAATAGATGTCTCTTGTTGAAGTCCCCCAGTCTATGGGACTTGGTTATGGCAGTCCAAGCAGACCAAGAAACGGAGCTGGCCTTACGAAGGGATGGCCACATCTCTGTGTCACATTGAATATGGGTGGCCACAGGAGCCAGCAGCCAAGAGGAACAGGGCAACATGAGTCAGGCAGGCAAGACATCTCCCGCAAGAGTGCTTGTGACTGGAAGGGCTGGGTGGATAAGGGAGTCAGAGGCAGGAACTCCACTGTTCAAAGGAATCAAATGCAGCAGAGAGTACGCAAGGACTGGGTCTACCTGGTGATAAATCACCGGGAATGCTTTGGCCAAGAGCTCAGAGAAGCAGAGAGTGAACCGGAGAAGGGGAGAATGGGAGACACACACTGACTTGGGCCAGAAGTTGTTCTGTACTCACAACAGGGCTGCAGATACATCCTGGATCTGCCTCCCTACAGGTCGTCAGGATCCTATGCTCTAGAGCTTTGTGTCCTCCCTGATGCCCTTCCATCATAAGGAACCTGACAAGTGATTCCTGGAAGTGGGACGGTCCCCACCTGAGGTGGTGATAAGCCCGGAATCATAAAGTCTAGGAACTCAGAGGTAAGAGCAACAAGAGAGATCAGTGAGCCACCCTTCACTAAGCAGACGAGGAAACCGAGACCCCAAAACACTAAATGATATTTTCTCCCCAAGGTTACACCATTAGGAGTTACAAAACTAGTTCAGTTGCAAAACTTAATGCCCACGTCAGTGCTTTGCGGGTTACCCCATGATATCTTCCCTTACACGGTGTCTGGAGACAATTACACATCATTTTCGCTTAGATCTCAGCATACTATCCAGCCACAATGTTATCTCAAAGAAATAATTTCTTAACAGAGAGGTACACTGGGGGCCAAATTATGGAAGATCTAGAATGCGATTCATGGAACTGGATTTTCCTACAGGTCAAGTTTCTTCATATGAAAATGAAGGCTCCTGAAAATTATAAGTAAAGATGCACACATGCACTCACACATTTTCCTAGAAAGAGCTTTTTTTTTGGAAAAAGAAAAATAAAGAAGAAATTATCATGTAGGTACATAAAGAACCACAGAACCACTGTTGTAGATAAGAGAGAGTTAAGCTGGAGAATGTCACAATCCAGAATCTTTTCTCCCAGATTATAAAGTAGTTGGGATTCTGTTTATAAAGTTATGATTTTCAACAGCCATCCTTACTTTTAAAGAAAGTAAGATTTTTTTTTCTGTCCCTTATACCCTCTCAAAGAAATATTATTTCTTCACTGTTAGAAACTCTTTGTGAGGGGTGCCTGGGTGGTTCAGTGGGTTAAGCCTCTGCCTTCAGCTCAGGTCATGATCTCAGGGTCCTGGGATCGAGCCCCGTGTCGGGCTCTCTGCTCAGCGGGGAGCCTGCTTCCTCCTCTCTCTCTACCTGCCTCTCTGCCTACTTGGGATCTCTCTCTATATATCAAATAAATAAATAAAGTCTTTAAAAAAAAAAAAAGAAAGAAAGAAACTCTTTGTGAACAAGTACTTCCAGGAATGTAACTCCCATTCTTCCTGATTGGACCCACGTTGTCAGGATGAGGAATCCTGTTCCTAGGTCTGAGTATGCCCAGGAACTTCTTTTCGGGCAGATGGAGGAGAAAGCAGTTACCCAGTCTAACCCAGCGTTCACCTAGTGTTCCGGGAAACCGTACGTCAGGCTCTGGTTTGCTACTCTGTCATTCTGCCTTTTCAGCATGCATGAGGGGGGACTTTCCTGTTCCCAGTCCATCTGCCGGGATTGCCCTCAGCAAAACTGAAGAGTGGGAAAAGTTTGCCTTCATTAGTCTCTGCAACCCTTCTGGCTTTGGGCTTCTAAAAATTGAGTCTGACAGCTAAGAACTTCGTGGTTTTCAAATCATATTGCCTGTCTCGCCATAAAATCCTCCTTTTAACCAAGCTCTTTCCTCCTCTTTTCTTGACACGTTCAGCTCCTCCTTTCTGTCACTGCCACGCTGAGGCAGAGTCACAATGGGGCCTGGAACATCTGTGCCTTCGGACATTTCTATCAATGTGCGGCTTCTCCCAAAGCTGTAGAATTTATCTCTAGGTGTGGAATAAAAGGCTTTATCAGGGAGTAATACTGTTAAAAAAAAAAAACAACAACTATTTTGAGAGGTAGGGACATTTTCTGAGTGCTTGAAATCATACCAGAGGGTCCTGCCCATAGGAAAAAGCTCTCTTGTCCTTTTGCACCTGTAAGCTGGGCTACTGGAACTGTTCCTTGAACACAAAACAAGGTTTGGAAGGAAAGTGAAGAACCCTGATTCCAAAATCCAGGAATCACCACAGAGTCTCCTCAAATATGTATTTAAAATCTGTTGACAATTCTCTAAGTACCAGTGTGCATATAGAATGAATCAATCTGTTTAGCACTAAAAAAAAGGGGGGGGTGCTGAAGAAGAAATTTTCAGTTCTACATGCAAATGTTTATTTTTTAAAAAATGCAGATGTTGCTTGGCTCACAGTTCCAGCCCGTATGTAGAAGATCACTTGACACCAGGACTCCCACAAGGAACTCTGAGGGGCCAGTAATTGTGGGCTCATTTTTCATACTAGCCAGAGAATTGTTTTCAATCCCTTCCACACAATTTTATTTGCAGAAGTCCTACTAATGCAAACCATACTGTTTTGAGTTCAGTAAATAGCAAACACAAGATGACTAAGCCTTTTTAAAGATATTAATCCTCTGCTAACCTTGAGAGAGGAACCAGAACACCATTTCGAATGCTGGAGGAACCCAAAGCCAACTTCCAGATCTCTCCCTTTCATCCCTGGGGAATGCTAGCCTTCACCTTGATTGTTTTGAGAAAAGTGGCAGCGTTCTACCATCCCCAGTTTATTATTTTTTTAAGATTTTATTTATTTATTTGACAGGCAGAGATTACAAGTAGGCAGAGAGGCAGGCAGGGGCCAGGGGGTCAGGGGAGAAGCAGACTCCCTGCTGAGCAGAGAGCCTGATGCAGGGCTCGATCCCAGGACCCTGGGATCATGACCTGAGCTGAAGGCAGAGGCTTTAACCCACTGAGCGACCCAGGCACACCCCATCCCCAGCGTAAATCTGATGTGGTCATTCTCACTTTGCTCTGTCCTGATCAGTAGCACATTGCCAAGTTCTGTTTTTCTAAAGGCTGAGCAAGTATGGCTCACAAAAATTTACTCTGACAGGGAGTTTGAGCACTTCAAATCACATGGTATGTCTTGTCATAGAATTCTAACATTGTAATAAAACATTATGCTTCTGGGAAATCTAATTTTGACCAATAAGTTACTGGCAATGGGCACTATCAAATAGGAAATTCCATAATCCAAAGAGACCATTTATCTATTTTTTGCATTTCAGAAAAATCCTTGATGGGATTTGAGTTTTTCCAGTTTTCTTCTATATCCATTGATCTGATGTGTGACATGCAACATCCCTTTCCTGTCTTCGAATTCCATTATCTTGACAAGGGACTCAAAATACCTGCTCCTTACCAGAGAAGTAGAAAAAATATTCTAAAATGATCTTGGGTGCTATGGGATCCAAGATGGTAGAGTAAATGTATTTGTGACCCTTTTCTCTTGAAAGCAATCCCTAGAAACACCCCAAAACAACAAAGATGTAGGAATACGAAGTCTGTGTTTAATGAATCCAGAAGATATCTATAACTGAAACAATAACACATAAAGACAGAAAGAAAACAGCGAAATGGTGGATACTGCAGAGGAGGTGAAGTTCAAACTTAAGTGTTGTTGGGATGGCAATGCTGGGAAATAAGCCATTCTCTACCTCAGAAGTCCAGAAAAGGTACTGGAGATAACATTTTTCAGCATGAAGGAGGTACTGTGCGATAGGCAGTAAACACAGGAAAACTGCTTGGAATTCTGTTTGAGAAACAAGTCAACCCTGGTCCTCTTCTCAACCTTTATTGAGGAAAACTTCCAAAATCAAGAAAACTATAAATAAACACCCCCTCCCTCCAAAAAACTCAGAGGAAATTAAGACAATGCAGAAAGCAGAAGATAACTTCAAGATATTAACTTTAGGAAACAAGAAGATACTGTTTAATAATAATAATAATAATCATCATCATCAGCAACCACATTTAAGAACTCCCAGAATTTGAAAATATGACTGCCAAAATTGCAAGTTCAGTAAGGCAACTGGAAGATAAAACGAACTTTTAAAAAATGATAAAGATGGACAAGAGGAGGAAAAAAGGCAAGAAATTTAAGGGTTAGATGAGAATGTCCAACAATCAAATAACAAAAGTTCCAGAAAGAGCCAATAGAGCAAACATTAGGGGAAAAAATAATACAAGAAAAAACAATGTACAACTGAAGTAAGTGAAGCTTCATCTCCAAATAGAAAATGTCCATGGAGTGAGTATTTTTTTTTAATGACATGACCACGTTTCGGAGCTCTCGAAACAAAGCACAGATCCTAAACACTTCTAGAAAGGGAACCTTGGTTATAAACAGAAGAACGGAGTCAGAGTAGCATGGGGCATTGTGTTAGTCTGCTCAGGCTGCCATAACAAAATAGTGTCGACTGGGTGCCTTCAACAACAGGGATTTATTTTGTCACAGTTCTGGAGGCTGGAAATCCAAGACTGGGGTGGGAGCATGGTCAGGTTCTGGTGACAGCTCTCTTCCTGGCTTGCAGATGGACACCTTCTTGCCATGCCCTCACGTTCTTCTGTACATGTAGACAGAGAAGGAGATCCGTCTCTTTCTCTTCTTATCAGGACACCAGTCCTATCAGATTAGACCCCATTCTTAGGACCTCCTTTAATCTTAATTACCTCCTGAAAGCTGTATCTCCAAATATAGTCATCTTGGGGTCAGGACTTCCATAGATGAATTTTGGACAATTCAGTCCATAGCAGGCATCTCTATAGAAACATGAGAAGCTAGAAGAGGGGCACCTGGGTGGCTCAGTGGGTTAAGCGTCTGCCTTCAGCTCAAGTCATGATCTCGGGGTCCTGGGATCGAGCCCCTCATTGGGCTGCCCTGCTCGGTGGAAATCTCCCTGCCTCTCTCCCTCTGCCTCTCCCCCGACTCATGGTCGCGTTCTTTCTCTCTATCGCAAATAAATAAATAGAACCTTAAAGAGAGAGAGAGAAGCTGGAAGATAATGGACAAATGCAAGGGGTAGGGCAGGGGTTGGAGTTATCAGGCAGATAATTCCTCAAAAGCAGCAGCAGTGTTCAAAGGAGACCCTGCAGGTACAACATACGACAAATTGTTCACCAACCTTTTACATGATACAGTAACTAAAGTTTCATATATGGATTTAATTTTTTTTTAAAGATTTTATTTATTTGACAGACAGAAATCACAAGTAGGCAGAGAGGCAGGCAGAGAGAGAGGAGGAAGCAGGCTCCCTGCTGAGCAGAGAGCCCGATGCGGGGCTCGATCCCAGGACCCTGGGATCATGACCTGAGCCGAAGGAAGAGGGTTTAACCCACTGAGCCACCCAGGCGCCCCTGGATTTAATTTTTTTTAAGATTTTATTTTATTTATTTGACAGAGAGAGGTCACAAGCAGGCAGAGAGGCAGGCAGAGAGAGAGAGAGGAGGAAACAGGCTCCCCACTGAGCAGAGATCCCGATGCGGGGCTCGATCCCAGGACCCTGGGATCATGACCTGAGCTGAAGGCAGAGGCTTCTGAGCCACTCAGACACCCCTGGATTTAATTTTTTAAAAGTGATATAACTAAATTGAGAGGGGATGACAAAGGAGAGGAAGAGAAGTGTAAGAGCTTAAATACTATGGATCAAAAAAGAAACTCAGTGCTATCTGAAATTGATCGATCAGATACAGCTCTATGGTTGTGGCAGAGATACTCTCCAGTGACCCCAGTGTGTGATGCCCTTGGATGTCCCCTTCCCTTAAGTGAAAATGGAAGCTGACTTGTTTCCAGCCACCAGAATATGGCAGAGGTGAACAGAGCCTGCAGGTGCAATGAAGGTCCCAAATCAGTTGACTTCAAGGTAAACAAAAGGGAGATTATCCTTGGTGGGCCTGGGTTAATCAGGTGAAAGTCTTTAAAAAGAGACTTTTTTTGCTGAAAGAAGTGATAAGGCCGGGTGGCAGAGAACACTGGGTGGCCTTGAGGAGCTAAGGAGAGGCCACAGCTAATGACCAGCAGGAAAACGAGGATCTCGGTCCTAACTTCTGCCAGCAAGCATGTGAGGCTGGAAGAAGATTCTGAGCTCAGGAACGGAACACGGCTCTGCAGACATCCTGGCTGCAGTTCCGTGAGACCCTGAGCAGGGGACATAGGGAAGCTATGCTTGAACTCCTGAACTACAGAAATCATGAGCTGAGAAATATGTATTATGTTAAGCTACTAAGTTCGCAGCCACTTTTTATGCAGTATAGTTAATACACAGGCACAGTATTTAGAAATACAAAGAAATGTGCCCAAAGGCATTAATATGGTTACCTTTGAAATGCTGGACCCAAGAGGGGTGGGGCAGGGTGGCTGGTTGGTAGAGAGGGCCTATTTCAGTTGTTGTTGTCATAAGGTTTTTATTATTATTATTTGACTTTAAAAACGATATCCATTTATTACTTTGAAAAAAGAAAAAAAAAACCACGCTAATTTTCATAGAAGCTAACCTGAGGGAAATTTGAAGATTACAGGATGCCTTTCAAATGAAATGGGATAATATATGTAAAAGTGCTTAAAAAATTAAAAAGTACCATACAAAGATAAGGCCTTCTAATTAAGTTTCAAAATCTCAGTCTGTTATTAACTGAATATTTGTGTTCATCCAAAACATTCATATGCTGAAACCCTAACCTCCGGTGTGGCCGTATTTGGAGACAGGGCCTCTGCAAAAGTCATTATGTTTAAGAGCGGTCATAAAGGAGGAGTCCTGATCCAAAAGGATTAGTGTCCCAAGAGAAGCGACACCAGAGAGCTTGCTAGAATGACCTCTCTCTCTCCCTCTCCCCGTGCACACACTGAAGAAAATCCATGTGAAGGCCCAGTGAGAAGATGAGTGTCTGTGAGCCAGGAAGAGAGTCCTCTCCAGAAAATGAACCAGTTGGAACTCTAATCTTGGACTTCCTGTCTTCAGACCTGTGAGAAAATAAATTTCTGTTGTTGAAGCCAGCCGATCTCTGGTATTTTGTTATGGCAACCAAAGCAGACTAATGGAGAATTTGGTACCAAGACACAGCTGCTGTAACAACCACCTAAAAACATGGAGATGGTTTTGGAATTGGGTCATGAGTAGTGGTTGGAAGGGCTTTGAGGTGTGCGCCAGAACAAGCCTAGATTGCCGTGAAGGGACCACTGCTAGAAACACAGCTGTTAGAGGTGGCTCCGGTCAGGATGCAGAAAGAAAAGAGGAAAAAAACAGAAAGCCTCCATCTTTCTGAAGAGTACGTACATCATCACAAACTGAAGGATCCAGTGGGATCCTCCCTTTTGTTTGCCTTGAAATAGGGACATGTGAGGCCATTCTGATGAGATCTCAGACAGAAGTGAGTAACAGGTCATGGGTAACTAGAGGAAAGGTGATCTTTGTTACAAGGTGGCAAAGAACTTGGCTGAATTGTGCCTGAGTGCTTTCTGGAAGGTAGAACCAGCAAGTGGACAACCTGGATATGTAGCTGAGGAGACAGCTAAGCAAAGCGCTGAAGAAGAGGCTTGGTTTCTCCCACTGCTTGCAGATAAAATGCGAGGGGAGAGAGATACATTGAAGGAATTGTTTAAAAAGAAAAAGGAGTCAGAACTTGAAGATTTAGAACATTGTGACCCTACCTGCATTGCAAAACTTGAGGAAGCACGTTCTGAAAACACTAAGGATGTGGCGGGACAACCCTCTGGTGAGACTATTAGGATGGGTGTGAACCACACATTTCCTCAGCCGTCTCAGAAGACCGCAGGATTACGCCAGTGGAAACGCTGCCGGCTGGGACAAAAAGAAATGGAAGAGAAATACATTATCATTCAAGATGAAGGCAGAATGACCCCAGAGGTGATCCAGAGATGCTCAGTCAAGGCTGCCATTCCCACCACTGCCCCAGAAGGCAAGACGGCTTCCACCTCGGTTTTCTGGGGGTCAGAGAGAGCTGCCTGTGTAGGTGGGGTGCCAGCAGAGAGTCAGGGCAGGAGGGAAGGTACAGGCCACCCTGAAGAGCCTACGGGTGCTCCCACCACCCCAGGGGGCCTGGGGGGCACAGTGGAGAACCAGAGAGGACCCATTCTTAAACCTCAAGATTTCATGGAATTAGCCTATCTCGGTTTTGGACTCTCTTGGGGCTTGTCACCCCTTTCTTCCTTCAAATTTCTCCCTTTGGGAAAGAGAATGTCTATCCCACTCTTGTGCCACCATTGCAGTCTGGAGTTCCATGATTTTGGTTTCAGAGGTTCACAGCAGCAGAGGAGTTCTGCTTCAGGACCAGTCTTACCTCTAGTCTCACCCATATCTGATTTGAGTGATATTTAGATGGGACTTTGGGTTTTAGACTTTAGAATTGATCCTGGAATAAATTAAGACTCTGGGGGCTGCTGGGATGGAATGAATGTACTTCACATGTGAGAAGGACATGAATTTGGTGGACCCAGAGGCAGAATGCTACAGCCTGAACTCTTGTGCCCCCCCAACAATTCATATGCTGAAGCGCTCACCCTCAGTGTGACTCTGGTGATGGAGTCACTAAGGAAATAATTAAGGGTAGGTGAGGTTGTAACAGTGGGACCCTGATCCAACAGGAGTCCTTAGAAAGACCAGAGAGCCCCTCCTCTCCATGAGTGTGTGTGCACCAAGAAAAGGCCATATGAGGACACAGTGAGAAAGAGGCTGTCTGCAAGCCAGGCAGAGAGCTCTCGCCAGAATCTGAAAGGGCCGGAACTTGGATCTTCAACTTCTAGCCTCCAGAACTATGGGAAAATAAACACCTGTTCTTTAACCTGCATCGTCTGGGGTATTTTGTTACAGCAGCCCAAGCTGACTAATACATGGTCCCATGTCCCAGCGTGTTTTGTAGATGAGCAGAACCATTTCTTAAGTTCATTCTAATTATTTAAATTTAAGAAGTACACTTTGTTAAGAGATTTTATTTATTTATTTGAGAGAGGAGAAGAGAGAGAAAGCACGAGCAAGGGAGAGGAGTAGAGGGAGAGGGATGAGCAGGGAGCCCAATGTGGGGCTGGATCCCAGGGCCCCGAGATCATGACCTGAGCCGAAGGCAGACGCTTAACCGACTGAGCCACCCAGGCGTCCCCAAGAAGTACATTTAAAATGGAAAATACTCCTGTTTCATGGGTCGGAGTGAAAAAAACAAGAGCTTCCTTAATATAATACACGAGTACAGGGGCGCCTGGATGGCTCAGTGGGTTAGGCCACTGCCTTCAGCTCGGGTCATGATCTCAGGGTCCTGGGATCAAGCCCCGCATCGGGCTCGCTGCTCAGCGGGGAGCCTGCTTCCTCCTCTCTCTCTGCCTGCCTCTCTGCCTAATTGTGATCCCTCTCTCTGTCAAATAAATAAATTAATTTAAAAAAAATACACGAGTACAACTTGAAACTGCTATTGCTAAGTGAATACGTATGTATGGAAAAAGCAGCAAAAATACCAAAAAGGACACAACAAAGCAATTATCTGCTAAGGATGTGCACAAGCAGTTTCACACGAGGATGCTCACCGTAGCACCGCTAGCCACAGTGAGAAGCTGGAGACAAGCTAAACGACCAATAATTAGAGCATTAGCTAGATAAATTATGTCGCAGCCATCCGATAAAATACTATTTAGTCATTTAAAATCAGTTCTACGAGAATAATTAACACCTTAAGAAGTCATTAACAATATGGTTTAGGGGAAAATGTTACAAAGCAGTATGAGCAATACGGTCCAAAATGGGAGTATGTTTATATTTGCGAATGATCTATGTCCAAATGCCAATAGTTATTGCCAGGTGGTAGGAGTAGAAATAGTTTTATTTTCTTTTTAGGGCTTTTTTCCATGTTCTAAATGTTCTGCAATAAGCATTGCTTGCTTTTGTACTCTACATATGCACATTTTTTTAAAAATTTGGAGACCACATTATGATAATTTTCTTATCATTAGCTCTAAGAGAATTTGACGGGTCGGTTCCTATATTTTAATGCAGCAGATAAACTCTGAATTCACAATTTTATTGAGCTCACTTTCTTCTTCTAGTCGATGAGAAATGCCAGTGGAATGCTCCAAATCACAAAGGCCAGGGAAGCTGCAGTCACAGGCAATGGGGTGGACAGTGCAGGGGGCCATCCGGGGGCTGTGCGGCTCCTCCTGCACCCGGCTGGCCCCCATGTCCACCTCATGGCGCCTCACTTCCAAGATTGGAAAGTGTGTTAGAACAGAGCAAATTCTGCTGCTGCAAACTTTCTCTGTTCTAGGGACTCTAGGGGTTTGGGCAATGCCTTCTCCCCAAGATTTAAATAGAGTCTCCAAAGGAGAAAAGTATACCTCAGTTCTCCGAGCCTTTCTGCCTCCCTCATTCCTCCTCTTCCATGCCTTCTCCTTAGAGCAAAAAACTCAGGTCACTGAAAGAGGGAAAAACCTGACTCTCCAGGCAGTGGGTGAACCACCTCTCGGTGTGGGGCCGAGAACTGTGTGGCATTGCCCTCTTAAGGGCAGCAGATGTTCCCCGGGGTTGATAAAACTGTGGGACTACAGTAGTAATAATTGATTTGTTTCCATTTTCACTCACCAGCGTTAGCAGAAAATACTCCAATAACCACAGATTTGACTCATTCATTCGCAAAATTGTTTTAAAAAATGAACCATTTCCATGAAGAAAGGAAAGTGAACGGTGTAGACAATAATGGATAAGCCTGAAGTCAACCGAAAGTGGCGCTTTTTCTCTCACAAACAGGGAAGTGGATATACCATAATCAGGGTTACCCGAAAGCTTCTGAACCACCAAGCAAATGGGGTCTATGCTCTAGACCTTCTCACTCACCAGCATCCCATGCCGCCCCCACTTGGGACTTGTGTTCCCCCTCGGAAGCCCACCACAGAACGGCCCGGCAGGTAACTCGGTGATCAGGATATAGAAGGGATCCACATCGCTCATCTCAGGAGCCTCCAGGAGCCTTCCAGATGATCCTGATGATTAAAGTAGTCTTCCCACTCCTTGCCTCATTTCCTGCTGAACCCCCGCCCCCATCTTCCTCTTCCGCCACCATTCATCTCTTACAAAGCAGCAACCTTAACTGAGTTGGTAGAGCTGCATCAGGCCTCACAGGTGGGATGGAATGCTGTGTTGGGGTGCAGAAAGGGGGATGTGGGCAGTCCCTCAATGAGCTCTGCACTGATGGCTCCCTACAGCACAGCAGCACATCTTTACTTCAGTGAGTCTCAAGGTGGTGGGGAAGAGTACATCCCCTCTCGGGAGAAGGCATCAGAATAGAGACCCAGTGTGTATAAGTCGGCAAAGCACATTTCACTGATCTAATGTTCATTGACAAAAAGTCCCAAAACCAAGTTCAAGGATGTTGGTTTTACTGGCGGCGATGCACAGAGGACAAAGTAAGAAAGTATTACATGAATCTGAAAAGGTGGAGAAACACAGCAGCATTGCAGCTCTAACTGAAGAAAGAAAACCTAGTAAGAATAAAATAAAATAAAATAAAATAAAATAAAATAAAATAAAATAGGGAATATACATGGGAATAAAATCAGAACACTCTGTGAGTAACCATCTAATCACCAATGTTGGACCTTTTTGCAAAACCTTCTGCAACACCGCTGCGCATCAGATGAGAACTCCCGGTGACCCCCTTTACAGCTCTCTCGTGCTTAACAAGTCTTGAGACATCTTTTCTCTGGAGACTCAGCAGGGCTGAGTTCCTTTTTGAACCCAGAAACATAGATTAGTGGTGTTATGGGTTGAATTGCATCCTCCAAAAAGAGACACTGAAGTCCTAATCTTTAGTACCTCAGAAGAGAAAATCTTTGAAAACAGAATCGTTGACGATAGAATTATTTAGGGCAGGGGAAAGTCATACTGGGGTAGCATGGGCCCTTCATCCGACATGACTAGTGTCCTTGTAAGAAGAGTGGAGATACAGACACAAAAAGCGAGAAAGCCACGTGATGTTCAAGGCAGAGATCGAGGTGATACCTGTAAGCCAAGGGACACCAGGGATGACCAGAAGCCAGGGAAGAACCCTCCCCTCCACCCTGCCGACAGATATGGCTTTGTCCACACCTTGGTTCAGACACGGAACCTCTAGAACTGTGAGAAAACACATGCCTGGTGTCATAACCTGCCAAGTTTGTGAGCCTTTGTTCAGGCGGCCCGATACAAGTGGACAGAGACCAGCGGCTCCGTTCCCCCGACAGTCCGTAATTAACGCGGCCCACCCAGCGGGCAGCTGGTCTGGACGAGGATCATGGGGACCGATGGCAGGTGGTCAACCTCCTGTGCACAAAGTACCAATGCGGCACGTGGTCACATTTAGTGGTAAGAGCAGTGAGATCATGCTGGTGAAGATGTCCAGACACAGAAGGGACGCCTGTTCAGCAGGGATGGGGGTAAGAAATGCAGTTTTCCACATGAAGATCTGGGTTCTAGAAAACACCCTGAAGCACCTCACCAAATGCAGCGCCTCCACCTGGAAGCCCCCCACCCCCACGAGAGCTATCCAGAATCCCCACAGACTCACACGGAATCGTTTTGATCACGTCTCTGTCGAGAATAAAAATGTTCTGCAGGTTGTGCCAAAAAGGCTGGAATATGCCTTAGTTGGCCCTATCTTCTCCACCTGGGAGATATTCTAGGCTTCCTGACACGGACTTCTGCCCCCGCTTTCAAATGAAGGATCCCGTACTGAGCACAAACCATGTTCCAGATTCTACGTTAGTTTCCTTTCATACTTACAGTCATGTTTAACTGTGTGCAGTCACTCGAGTGCTGCGTTCCCGTGACTACGGTCCTGTGATACCGCCTTCTAGAAAGTGCAGCTTCCCTCAAAACCCATCCCGAGTAGGTAGGTAAGTCACGCTCATGGTTTGGGAATCACTTGCACTTTGACCCATACGATGTCCCCTTGCAGGCATGAACCAACCTGGGATCTTGTCCTACTGACCGCAGAGGTGGGCCAGGGAGAAGTTCCAATACCAGCCACTGGAGGGGAAGTGGGAGACCACATCTGGGATCTGCAGCCATGGAGGATGCTCAACATCATTATTCAATGTCGCTCATTTAGACTTTCCGGCAAGCGACACACAGACAGGTGCCGTGTGGTATATACACAGCGCTCTAACTAAGGGTATGGGCTAAATTCTTTTTTTAAAGGAAAAGCGATTATTATCCATTATAATTGCAATCTCTTAGCTCGTGCAGAACATTTTAAGAATCCATTATAAAATCAGAAGACACATACGAGTTTTTAATAAAATCTAGAGAAGGCATAAAGACTATCATGCAACAACTCACACCCATGCTCCCACGTACCCAGTTTAAGAAGCTGGCTTTTTTTTCCTCCTATGATGGAACTACCAGAGTTTGCAAAGGACCTTGAAAGAAGACTGTGATGTAAGTCTCTGAAAATACAAGGCAGAGTTGATTAAAACTGGTCAAGGCCTGTGTAAATACAGAACTAAATGTGGCCCCATCCCTCTCGTCTGTGACACCTATAAACTCCCAGCGGTTTCTGAACCAGCTCAGTGTCAAACACAAGGTTACTGGTTGCCCGTGGGAATATGGGTTAGCGATGCCTCTGTCCACGTAAACCCAATCTCTTCATGCCAGACCCACTGCCCGGCTCTGTGGCCGTGGGGTCTCCTGATCTATATTCCATCCCAGCCTCAGAGGTCAACACTGCCGTGTGCAGCAGAAACACTGGTAGTAACAGGGACACGCTAGAAGAGCAGAAACCCCAACCCCATGGAGTGTCTCTGATAGGGGATGATTGTTTGTGTGCTTGAGGTAGAATCATTCAGGAGCATCGACGAAACTCTAGCCAGAAAGGCCGAGGAAAAACACCTACACACACACACACACACACACACACACACCCCACACCCAGGAGACAGCTCCTAGACCTCCCTCCTAGAAACTCCCAGAACACTCTCCACAGGCCACCAACTTTTCCGCACAATAACTCCAGCCTGCACATGCCAGAACCCATTAAAAAAAAAAAAAAATCCTCCGGCATTCAGTAGGTCAGTTTTCTCAGGATAATCACATCTTTCAAATACTCTTCTGTCAGCATTTTAAACGATAAAGATGAATCAGGAATCTTGCTTTCAGAAAAAGGAGTCCACTCCTGTGATCTGCTGGCTGAAGAAAATAGTCCATTTCTAAGTCTAGTCTAGATTACTACCAATACAGTAGTCTAGTAATCTGTCGTAGAGACATACAGTACTTTTAGTTCATGTTGCTGTCGGGTAATGCTGAAAGCCTTTAACCTGTGTCCGTCAGCTGATGAATGGATAACCAAAATGTGGTATATCCACGCAATGGATAAAAGCCATGAAAGCGATTGAAACACTGATAGAAGCAGACATAAAACCACATGTTCTATGATCCCATTTATATGAAATATACAAAATAGGGAAATCTGGAGAGCGCGCAGATTAGTGGTTGCCGGGAGTGAGGGGGGAGAGAAGACGCTTATTTAGTAAGCAAGGGGTTTCCTTCTGGGGAGATGAAAAGGTCTGGAACTAGATGGTGTTAGCGGACACACAACATCACGAGTGTACTTCAGGCTGCTAAACTGCACATCTTAGGGAAGTCAATTTTATGTGTAGTTTATGATATTTATTTACTTGTTTATTTTAGAGAGAGAGCATGAGCGGGAGCGGCAGAGGGAGAGGGACTCTCAGGCTGACCACGGAACCTGACACGACACGAGGCTCGATCTCACAACCCCGGGACCAAGACCTGAGCGGAAAACAAGAGTCGACTGCTCAACCGACCATGCCACCCTGATGCCCCATGGCAATTTTTTTAACCTCTGGGTTTCCATTTCCTGAGCTACACTCACTGATGTATTGTCTTTGGTATGTCACAGGACACAGAGAGCAACACTGTCTTGTGAAAATCTTTGCAGACGGAAACCTGTATGTAAGTGGAATTCAGGATCCGCCATGTGGACGTATAAGCGACATTCCAGAACCACTCAGCGGCCGGCATTGTTCATGACACCAGGCCACTCGGACGAGACGGTACAGGTGGGAACTGTACCCCCCCAACACACGGCACTCCCTGACTTCTCTCATTCTCTCTCAACCCCCACCCCTGGAGCAAAACTGCTCCCCAGATAAATTGCTAGTCACAATTTACAATCAGAACACTATTTAGAAGCATAAACAGGCAGCGCTGCTTGTTCCTAATGTATTCTAGGTACTTGATATGCTGAAAGCACAAGACAATTTTTTCACACGATTGAGCTCCTTAGGGTCTGTCTTCCAGATCATTTTGTTGGTTTAAAATACACCATTGCTCAAGCATTGTGAAGTCCGCCCATGTGCCTGGTGAGGAGAGGAAGGGCAATTCGGTTCACCGTGCTGAGATTTTTCTTTTATGTAAATTGCTTAAATTTCAAGCTACATCTTTTATTTCTCTCGACAACATCAAGCGTTAGCATGCCACTTGCCTCTCTGTTCCTAGGGACGAAGACTAGAAATCTTAATACAAAACATTAACTCAGTGGGCTGGTCCGGCAGAGTAATAGATCTTTGGAACTGTGGTGGCAAAACCCGGCCTGGGGTTCCTTGAGTCACAATGAGGCACTGTAGTTCTTTCACTGAACCAAGAGCATCTAAATCACAAATATATCTAGGCGGAAAGCAGTTGTGGCAGCTCTTCAAACAGATGGCGGAGGGAACCACGGAGTACCAGTGCTGATGGGCCCTGATGCTAAAGGTGAAAATAATAGGTTAGATTAGAAAGAACTGCTGAGACCCCAAGCAATCAATGACACCTCAGAATTGCTTATTTGCGCTGGGATCGCTCCTGTTTCACATGCAAAGCGCACTACGTTAGCAACCAGATGGTATCTTCCTTGTCCTGATGGATTTCCTAGAATTCCCAGAGACTCTTGCCTGAATTAGTTCACTCTCTCTGGCCAGCCTAATAAGATTTCAGCTAGCTGACAAGCCTGAAATACAAGGAAAAATGAATCCCAGCAGGTAAGCACAACTATTTATTGGGCTTAATAAGAAGAGAGGAGAAGGAAAGAAAGAAGAGCTACCTTTGAGTATCGACTATACTGATAGCCCGACATTTTTTAACCCCTGAAAATTCATAAATCCTAGGTAAGGGAGGGTGGATACCAGAGGTCAACTCTTCAACATGCTAGACTTGTTATCTACTGTCACAGAACACATCACTCCAAAATTTAGTGTCTTGAAACAATAACACTGATTCTTCCTCAGTTTGTTAAGCTTCAGGAATGTGGGTGCAGCTTACCTGGGTCTTCTGCCTTAGAGCTGCTGACGGGCTGCGATCTGGTGTTGGCAGGGGCCGCAGTCATCCGAAGGCTAGACTGGGAAAGGGTCTGCCTCCAAGTCCACTCAAGCGATTGTTGGCGGGAGTCAGCTCCTTGTGAGTTGCTGGGCAGGGCCCTCGCTCCGTCCCTCCCCATGTGAGTCTCTCCAGATGGCAGCTCACAGTATGGCAGCTGACCTCACTGAGCAAACATGGAGAGAACAAACCAACCAGCAGTCACGATCTCTTGCACACTCGTATCAGAAGTGATATACCCTTCTCTCCTCTGTTTATCAGAAGCAAGTCACTAGGTTTGACCCACCCTTAAGAGGGGGGATTGCACGAGGGCCTGAATACCAGGAAGTGGGGGTCACTGGGGCCATCTCACAGGTCGCCTGCCGTCCCCCTTAAACACTTTTATCCTCTCCAGAGACTCCTTGCTGGCTTCTGCTTTAACTACTTCTGCCACGAAGAGGTAACTCAGACTCATTTCAGAACCCCAACTACTTAAACAGTTCTCATGGTTTGCACACCTGTTACTGTTTGGATCCACGAGATTCTGTTAAATACCCAGAAACTCTTATGAGACCCTTGAATTCAAGATATTTGTAAAGGGAATGTTTGTTTGTTTGTTTTTAAAGATTTTATTTGTCTGACAGAGAGACACAGTGAGAGAGGGAACACAAGCAGGAAGAGTGGGAGAGGGAGAAGCAGACTCCCCACCCAGGAGGGAGCCTGATGCAGGGGCTCGATCCCGAGACTCCGGGATCATGACCAGAGCAGAAGGCAGTCACTCCACCGAGCCACCCAGGCGCCCCAAAGGAATGTTTAGAAATGGAAACTCTACTCATTTGACAAGATCTGGGAAGTGCAACGGTACAGTTATTATAGGGAGAAGTTTTACCACACTTAGGACAATCCCCAGTGCCATAGGTATTACAGGCCTAAGTATAAGGGAAAGCCAAAGCCTATGACCACCCCTTGGCCAAGTTCCCCCAAATCAGCCCTACCCTGGGCTTTCCAAATCATTTTGGAGATGCATACAGTTTTCTTTGCTTATCCTTAAAGCTCTTAGGGGATGTTTAAAACAACTCTGGACCGTGCTGTCCTTATCGAGATTCAAAGGCATGGTGCCAAGGATAGTTGCTTGGGTTCTGCAGCATCCCAGAGCAATCTGTAAAAGGAGTAGGGGCAGGGAGACAGCTCTGCTGATAAGTGGGAAAGGCCTTCCAATCAATCAGGAAAGAAAAGAGCCAAAGGACCATCACCCTGAGGAAAACAGTCACATCAAAAGCCTCAGGGGTCTTGATTTCCCAAGAGACTGGGTTGCATCTGGTTAGAAAGGGTTAGACAGGCAAAACTGGGGACTGGAGATAGGTAAGTAGTGAGGGCAAGAGGAATCAGAGGCCCATGCCCTGGTTGGTTCCATTCACCCCATTTCAGTGGTCACAGTCGTCCTTTTGCCATAATGCCAAAAACCACATTTAAGGTAAGGAATCCATGTGGGAGCTAGACGGGGTGGGAGGGAGAGGGGAGAAGCAAGGGGAAACACATCAGTCTATTCCTTGCCCCACCCTCTTCATGTTGTGTAAAGTTCCGTGACTGTGTCCTGAGGCCAAAACGGGGGGGCAGTAACATTATTCACGATCTTAGAGGATTTATAGCTAAAAATCGAACTCGCCAACTTAAAAAAAAAAAAAAACAAAACCAAACCAACCACCAGATGAACCAGAACACCAAGTAAGTCAGGCGGACATTGTTGTCAAGGGACAGCTGCAGCACTTGTACCCTGTTTCCAAGGAGTGCGATGCTAAGATTGGTGGTGGTGGGTTCCCGTCACTTTCACTTTTTAGCTTCTCTCTTGGTCATTCTGCTCAGAAATGAACCACGACCTCTCCGTGGGGCTGTCCGCAGCCTCCCAGATGAGCGCAGGTGCCCACCTGGGGCGGGGGCTTGGTCAATTTCTGTCTCTGGGTGAATCATAAGGATGAGAACCAAGAAGCGTGAGGGCTGCATCAACTCTCTAAGTCTAGTGCTTCTCAAATCGCCCTGGAGCAAGTTCAAGGTGCCCATTGAGCCTCAGATGTTGAGTCAGCACAGGACGAGCACAAATCCCAGCCAAGGTCGGAACGCCCTCACAGAGCTGCCGAGCGCACACGGGTGGATTTCTCCAAGGTGTTCTGCGGAGAAGCAGTCGCTGTTGGCCCTTTTAGATACATCAGGGATGCTGGGTGCAGGCATAAAACAAACGTGAACCCCACCCTGCATGGTGACCTACATAGACACGCGAGCTGCAGAGCCAGGCTTCCAGAATCCACAGAGCCTCCGGGCCAGTCAACCAGTCACCTCCAGCGAGAAGGAGGAATCCGCATCCGTACTTTGCACTGAGCACCGCAGGCCTGCAGTGTAGATCAAACACGAAGAACAGGCAGTTCCATGATTCGAGTTTGATTTCAAGGAACATGAAGGTGCCGTCTACCAGTCCGATCTGCCGCGGATCAGTCTCCTCCTGTTACAATGTCACATGTTTCTTTCCGGAACGTCAGACTCTGGTTCACGGGTCACTAAGCTGAGGCTCACAGGGCAGTTTGTACTTTGGAAGGTCAGTGCTTTAAAGAAAAACCTGTTGCCCGATGAGGAGAAGGGAACCGTGGAAGGGCGTCTTCCCCAGTCTTTTCCTATAAGAAGAAAAAGCAGGGTGGGCTTCTCCAAATGGGGGCTCCATAAATCTCCCCCATGATGGGTCAGCTGGCGTCAGGAGAGACCTGAGAGTACAGTGAGACCCCTCCATGCGTCCCTTTCTGGCCTTAATAACTTGCTAATTATAACTGACTAAACACCAGGCTTCAACCCACACATGTCAAGACTAATTTCTATCACTCTCTTGGGTCTATTGTATACTACAGAGACGCACGCTGGGAAGAGTCCAATGGGTCACCCAAACATGGCAGACCTCAGGTCGATATCCTGATGCAGAATAGGAAGCCAGATGGTCTGAGAGCCTGGGGACGGGAGCAGGGATCCGAGGTCAAGCAGGCGCCGCAGGAGGCAGGAACAAGGTCGCCGAGCCCAGGTCACAGTGACTATACGCTGTTAGTGATAAGTGAGTGTGCACGATCCCTCTGAAGGGGGACTGCGCTGGGGGTTGTCTAAACAGGGCTGACCTCACCCTTAGATAGACCCACTGCCCAAACCACTTGAATACCTTCGTTTCTGCATGCTGCTGGTCTAATCCCGGTCATTGGAGCTCATGGCTTCGGGGGAGGAGAGCAGGGGAGCGATGGCGTGAGACAGTTTCCTAAAAACATGAATTTATCTCGATGTAGGCATGATGAAGATGCAAAAAGACAACAGAGTCTCCAGCAGTTTGATTAGCCTGTTGTCATTCTTTGTCACCACCAAAGAGAACTGTCCTGGGAAATCGGCACAGGGAGAGGCAAAGTGTCTTCGCCGAGGGTTTTCTGAATTTAAAAGGCAGGCTGCAGATAGAGCTCGGGACTTCTGAGCCCTAACTTGATGCCCTTTCCAGGTGTACCCAACTGTCTTTAGATGCAAATTCTCAGGAGATACACTTCTTGCCATGGCCTTCCAGCAATGTATGCGAGACGGCACTGTTTGGAAACACCTACAAAACTAGGCCCAACATTTCTTGAAATTGTTCTTGCCCTCAAGAAGCTTGCTCGGAGGGGTCACCCCTTCATCCAGACCCTGCTCAGAGACACACTCCCCATCGGACCCAGCTTCTTCTTAGCCTCTCGTGAACTGCCATGGGGTTACCCGCTCAACCAGAGGACACCTAGTCATTTCCAAGCTTGGGTATCTCTGCCCCTCCTCTCCCTCTGCCAGCTCACACGGGAGGGCACTGGACCCAGCCAACAGCCTTTGCCTCCGATCTTGTCAAGATGGAAGAGCCAGCCTGTAAGCAGTCTGTCCCCGTCCCCACGCGTTTGCTAGGACAGATTTCTTCTCTCAACACTGTATTTATTACTGGGGCGTGAGACACAAATCTGCAGATGTCTTTTCCACTTGCCTGCTGTTAAGAGTCTACTCAATAATTTAGCTTGGTTTCTGCTGGCTGTTGCATAAGACGGTGTGGGATGAATTCGGGGGTATCCTGCATTCCTCCCACTCTCTCTCCTGCCCCCTCTGTGCTTGGCTCTTGCCAGCGTTGGTTTGCAGCGGCAGGAGCGGCATCTCCTTAACTCCTGGGCAGCCACGACCATCCCGCCCTTCCACGGACATAGCACTCCTCTGTCTCCCCATCCAGATTCTCACAGCAAGTTGATGGTCACTTAAAAAAAACCAAACAACAAAAACAAACAAAAAACCCCAAAACTGTCACAATAAGAGACAAAACACTGGCAGCAGATAAGACAAAAGGAGGCAAAAGCTCTTTAATTAAGGTTCACGAAGGCAGGCGAATCCTAGCTTTTCGTTACCCCGCTGCGCCTGCTTAGCCACAATGCACCTGCTCGGCTTCCGGGGATCCATCTGTCAGATGAGTCAGAGAGAAATGTATGCGGGTCGTCCTGGTTCCCAAGAAGATGGCTCAGAGGCATCAGCTGCGGAGAGACTAGTGGTTACGTGTGTTAGTGCGTCCTGCACTCCTTGCTGCGTCGACATGCGAGCTCACACCACCTGACATGTACCTGGGAGGGACCCACAGCCACACAGGGGGCCAAGGAAATGCCTAACCCCAGGAAACTCGGATCGTTTGGGGAGGACTTGTTTCTCCACTCTCGCATTTACGGCTGGAAATATCCCCCCATTGGCCGTCTTTCTGAAAATACACCTATGGTTTCTAGAATGGCTTAAGCCAGGAAAGGCCTCCTTTCCTAGACTAAAAAGACCATGAGAACTGGGCGCTTTCTACGCACGATGACTTCTCATTTCCATGTGGCATGAGTGTGTGTTGGTGTAGGCAGGGTTCTTTTCTCCAAGAAAGAATCTAAGAGAAGGACAAACTTCCAGCGACCGCTCCTTGGAGTGCTGGGGAGAACATGGTGGCCAACTGAAGTTATGTTGGCCCGCGTGACATTAGTTTCCCCAGAGAGCTTACTTGCGTTCCTTATAAAAATGTGTTAGCACTATGTGGACCCTAAAATTCTTAACTAATGGGCCATTCTGTGATCCAGTGACACTGATTCCATAAACTCAGGTTCACAGAACTTGAAACAGCTGAGCTGACACTGGACACGAACTCAGACCTCTGGGACTTAGAAATATTTTCCTAAAAAGGGTGAAATGCAAATAAAGTCCGGGGTTGAGTTGCAAGTAATGTGTCAGGGCGCCTGGGTGGTTCAGTCGGTTAAGCAGCTGCCTTGGGCTCAGATCATGATCCCGGGGTTCTGGGATCGAGCCCCACTTTCGGCTCCTTGCTCGGTGGGGAGTCTGCTTCTCCCTCTCCCTCTGCCTCTCCCACAGCTCCTGCTCTCTTTCTCCCTCTCTTTCTCAAATACATAAAATATTTTAAAAAATAAATAAAAGTAATGTGTCAAGGAAGGTTTCTTAGGTTTGACAAATGTATCATGATAATGAAAGATGTTAACATTAGGGGAACTGGGTGAAGGGTATATGGGAACTCCTTGTGTTACTTCTGCAACTTTTCTATAAATCGAGAATTGTTTCAAAATAAAATATTTAAAACCATATATATACATATGTATATATACACATATATATGGTTTATATATATTATGTTAAAGATATAGTCTATATAAATAAAAAGTATACATATATTTTCCTCCACTTGGTATTAATAAAAGCAACATACATTTTAAACTATGTATTACAAAGTAGCATCTCGCTACAACTCCATCAGAAAAGACAAGGTAAGAAAGAGACACGCGCGTTCAGATGTTGCCGCAGCCACCGGCTTGATGTCAGTACTCGTTAGACGTTTCAGTCACTCCCTGAGCACTTGATTCCCTCTGCTGTTGTAGGAAGAAACTCAAGCCTTTGAAAAATTTCACATTCTTCAGAGAATTCTAGACTGCATGCCTGAAACGGTGAAGGCAGAATTGGTATAAAATACTAGGGATAAGATAAACTGCCCGAGGAATTTCCCCTACAAAATGACCAAACCAGGAAACCTAAGTGCAAAGCTTTACAAAGTCGGAGAAGTTGTTTCTTGGCAAGTATGGACTAAGCATTGTTTTATTACCGCATACTAGATTTTCTGCTACTTTCTCACGCAAGCAGATCAACAAAGGCTAAATTTGGTGCAGTTATCATTAGTCTAGCCCTTTCTTTTTTTATCCCCACCTAAACACCTTATGGACTTCAAAATGGTAGCTTCCAAAGGGTCTTGAAAATGGCCTGACCCATTCTCCTCGAGGCCCAGAGGTAGTTTTCAAATTAAACAAGGACACACAGGTGGAAGTCCTTGGAACAAACTGTGGCATAATTATAAGGTATAATCACTCTTGATATCATGACCAGCCACTTGGCCAAGATCACCCAGCTGTTTGACCATGGAAGACGAAATGCCAAGGAGCCTGGCATGAGTCTTTGTAATTTAATTACGGACAGTTCTGAATCCCACATGAGGAAGTGTTTAAAAAATAATCAACTGATTGCAATGTGGGCTCTCGTCCCAAGCCAGACAGAGGGCACCTTTCCTTCTCAGGAACAGTGAAGCCAGAAGAGAGAGCATTTGTTTGTTGGTTTGAACAGAGAGCAGAAAGAAGTCCGCATTTATTCCTAGGGGGGGAATAATGTATCTGCTATAGACTGCTGTGTTACATCAATTTAAAAGTAATTTTTCTGAATTAAGAGAAGACTGAGTGGGGAAAATGCTTCCTTTTGGAAATGTAATTCCCGACTGCATATTTATATGCCGATACTCTTTGAAAGTGCACAAGCCATAAGCTGCTTCATATGCCAGCAACATCCACCAGGACAGGACAGAAGTCATTCTTCAGTCAGTCATTTTCCTCTCGCTCGTGCCCTTCCTCCACACTCCTTGATCTCACCCAAATCCAAGCCAATGCCTTTAAAGACAGATAGGCATAAAATAATCAAGTTCCACGCTGAATATCAACAAAATCCATGGCCATGAATGGGAATGAAGGAGAACATTTCATCTCATATTTAAAAATGTTAAATTGGATGCTTGTAATTCCCCTGATTTAGTTTTTTTAATTAAAAAATTCAAGCTTTATTCAACATTTGCATATTCATGTCTCCATAATGTGCACTGATTGCATTAAAGGCAGAGAAAAAGCATGTAAGTGCAGCATAAATATAGTTACTCATCAAGTGCGCCATCTATGTATGCATAGATAAATATTTCCAAACAAATTAACATACACCCGAGCACAGGTGCTCTGGCCTCACAACCCCACCCCCCAGCTACTTCAACCCTACTCTTCCTTCCATCAAGTTTCAAGAGCCAGAGCAGAGCACCAGCTTAGAAATCTCATAATTTGGCATTTTGTAGAATTAGTGAGTCCCTTTGCCAAAGTCTCTGATCAGTGACTGTCTCCGACCAGCAATAGTCAGGGGGAGAAAAATTCAACTGCACTCTTCATTAAAAACCAAAAAATACATCTTCCACAATTCAACAAAGACTTCCAATGGTTTGTAGCTGCAAGTCACCTGGAAGGGCAGTGAGTATCGTGGGCTTGACACGGCGGACACCGCTAGTGGTCCCCACCCCCCACAACTTCTTGCTTATGGAATGAGGACTGTTGGAAGTGACACCAGGTCCATCTCTTAGAAGTAGGCTGTGTCCTATCGAAGCCAGAGGCCAGCAAACTATGCCTGGGCCAAATCCATCCCACCACCTGCGTTTGGAAATAAAACGATTAGAACACAGACCCGCCCATTCATTTACTTATTGTCTGTGGCTGTTTTCACACTCCAAGGATTTGAGTACCTGCAACAGAAAACATATGACCTGCAAAGCCTCCAGTATTTACCGCCTGGCCCCAGACAGGAAGTATTTCCCAAGCCCTGGTCAAAGTCAACCCCAACCAATGTCCGGGCCTCCCTGCAGCTAGGAGGATGTTGGACTGTATGCAGCAGGTGAGGAAGAAGTCACTGCCAGTCGCTACTTGGGGATAACAGAATAGATGACAGACACATTCACTGAAAGATGAATGATGGAAGAGCATCAGATTTTTTAGTGAGGGAGGAAGATAGAAGTTCAGGTCATACAAATCTATGATTGGAGGTACTTTTGGGAAGTCAAGTAAACCCGTCAATATACAAGTACAGAACTCCAAAAAGAGGTCTAGGTCTTTAACTTTAATTCAAAGGCTGCTTCTTGGGTCTTATCCCCTGCAAACTGGTATCTCCAGTTAAATCCTCTTATCCACTACTTGCCTCTTCTGACTCCATCTTAACTCAATTTCTACAGAACCGCCTTTCTTGGTTCTCTGCCCACCTCTCTGGCTGCTTCTTTTATCTCCTTTGCTCACATTTTGTCCTTCATTCCCTAAATGGAGGAATTCTTTGGGGTTTTATCATCCCATGTTTTTGCTTCCCTCAATATCCTCGCCTAGCACAGTCATACCAGCCTCATAACTTTCAAGCAACTGACTTCCAAGTTGACGTTTCTAACCCAGACTTTTCAGCTTGACTTGTTGCTACCTGTAGTGCATCCCCAACTTATTGTTACCTGTAGCATATCATGGCACCTGCCATGTTGGCAACTCAAACTCTATGTACCTAAAATGTTTACTTATCTTCCCCCAGACAGAGAAAAGACACTGGCTGTAGCGTCAGAATTACTCACGTTGAGTCCTGGCTTTGAGTCTTCCCAGCTGTGTGAGATCTAGCAATTGTCTTTTTTTCCCTCTTCTTAAAGATTGTATTTATGTATTTGAGAGCAAGAGATTGAGAGTGCATACATGTGCATGCACAAGTTGGGGGGAGGAGCAGAGAGGGAGGGCGAGGGACAAGCGGATTCTGTGGGGAGCCCGATGCAGGGTTAGATCCCAGGACCCTGAGGTCATGACCTGAGATGAAATCAAGAGTCAGACACTCAACGGACTGAGCCACCCAGGTGCCCCAGAAGCTCCTGATTCAGAATAAATGGTGAGGAAGCCTGGAATGACTTTGAGATGATAGTATTTGAGCTTGAAAAGTGGGGGAAAGTTTAGAAATTTCTATGTCCTTCTTTTATAGGACCCGCCTGATCTAAAGCTGAGTATACACGGAATCAAACTGAAAGCAGCGTACTCTGGCTTCCTGCCCGCTGTTGGGAAGCAGAAGACTGGAACACCATTTTTGCCTTTGGTCTCTGCTCCAAGCTTCATTTCATACTTGCTTGGTTCCAACCTGGTCCTGACCCTGGCTCCGCTGTCCAGGGCCCGTGCTGATTGCTGGGTGTCCAGCTCCCCTTATTCTTTGGCTGTGGCTGAAATCTGGGCTTTTGAGTTGGTTCAGATTTGATCTCAGGTTTGCATCTCCTTTTCTTAGGCTTTGAACTCCTTGATTCAGAAAATTACATGGGTGATGACAGCACCAAAAGCCAACTGTCAATGAGCTTCACAAAGAGGCAGGCATTTAAAGTGGGCTTAGGTCAAGTCGATCAGGGAACACAGACCAGGATACAAGGGACAGCTTGCAGGGGGGTTCAGTAGGATGGCAGCAGCAAAGCCACACCCTGGCCCTTCCTTGCTGTGGGGGAGCTTGGGCTGGGCACTGCGGAAGCCGACCTGAACATGTAGCAGAAGCGAATGCCTGTTGCTCCTTTTTGGTTTTCTACTCTCTTTCTACTTAGAGTTTGCTCAGGGACCAGATATCAGCCTTCGTGTCTGACCTCAGATGAGTCCTTTTACCAAAGAATGCATTTCCTGATATCATAAGCACTCAAAGGCCAGATTCAGAAAACTTTGTTCATCTCCCTTTAAAAATCTTTTTCAAGGGGGCTATCATTCCAGAGATCGACGATGTGATCAATTTATTCCTACTCCTCAAGAACATGAGAGAGCAAACTGGATATTAGAAGGAAAAAAACAACAACACCACTTCCAAGCTGCCATGGTTCCAACAAACAAAGTGAAGAAGGAATTCCTTGTCGCTCTCTCCTGACTGTTGCTCCAGGACTGGGAGCTGCCTGGGGAGACTGAGTTAACACAGAAGCCAAACCCCCCTTCGAGAGTCGAGGGGCAGAGTTCCTTCTCTGTAGTGACGACTAGACAGCTCTGCCGGTGACTGTGGGGCCACAGGCCTGGCATTTGAACAGGAAGTGGGGCCAATCCTAAACGAAATCAAACTGTGAATAAAGGAGGATTAAAATAAAAATTGACAGCCCAGTTCACAGAGCTGGTGTGTGTCTCAGCTGCCTGAAAGTCGCTGCCATCATATGCCTTGGAGACGAGACATGAACACTTGCCTAGAGAGCTATTGGCTGAGGAGGTTGTGAGAAGTGTGCCTGCCTGCACTTTTCGAGGCCCGTGACGCGCGGAAGGTAAGAGGGGCTGGTGAGAATGTTGACAGGCCGATAAGTTTCTTTGGAAACAGCCTAGAAAGCCTGCCAGGAACGCAGGAAGCTTCATGCTCTGATTCAACAGCTCTACTCCCCTTCCTCTCTAACCGCAGCATCTGATTTGAAAAGAACCATTTCAGATGGGACATTGGGTCAGGAATCGGGAGCTCCAACCTCTGCTAAGTGGATGTATAACCTTGACCGAATGCTTCACTCTCTTGGGCCCATGTGTTTCAAAGTGTATTTTTAGCTTGGAGGAGAGAGGACAGAGGCGGGAGACCAGGCTGGGGCACGGAGCGGAGGCAGGAGACCTGGCTGCTGGGTTTGTGGGCCTAGGCTGGGCCCACCCAGGGCCCAGGGAACACAGCCGTGCTGAACAGGATGTGGCCAGCACTGCTCTACAGACGTTTTAGCTCTTCACCGCCCCCTGACAACCGAAATATTTCCATCGGCCGTGGGCTAAGGAATGTCCAAGTCCCGGGCATCAGAACCTGTGAACGTGATCTTGTTCGGAAGAATGTCACTTGCATTTGTAATTAAGGATCTTGAGATCAGATCGTTCCAGATTGGGGGCGGGCCCCAGACCCAGTGACAAGTGTCCTTTCAAGAGAAACCTGGAGGGGGGATTGAGGGACTCGGACACACCGGGGAGGCCACGTGAGGACAAGGCGGAGACTGGATTCTGCAGCCCCCGGTCAGAAACACCTGGAGCCACCTGAAGCTGGGAGAGGCAGGCAAGGGTCCCCCTCAGAGACTTCAGAGGGAGTGCAGCTCTGCACACCGTGACCTCATACTTCCAGCCACCAGGACTCAGAGGGCCTAAGTTTTTGTTGTTTTAAGTCACACAATTTGGAGTGATTTGTTAGAGCGGCTCTAACAACACCCCTGGGAACACAGCCGCCGAGCATCTCTTTAAAAATACTTCCTTACCGGCCTTCGGATCTCAAAGCTGTTCCTCTAAACCAGCTCCAAGCCCCAATGTAAATACGAGCAGGGGGCAGGAACACAACTTTGCAAACCTACTGAGCGCCAAACTATTCCTAGAAAGAAGAGAATTCACTGGCTTAATTCAACTCTGAGATGAACACCAAAGTAGTGGAGGCCCTTCACACAGAACGGCCAGCGAGGAGCTGGCGGCCCTGGTCGTTTCTGGTGTGAGCGCGTCCGGGTGAGCACACGCCCGCACACACTTCCTGACACGGCAGGCCTCCTTGCCCTCCAGTGACACTCTCCATCCTTCACGGGGGTGCCCTTCATCCTCTGGTCTTGTTCATCCTCTGACCCGTTAATAGGACAAGTGCATTCTGAGCTCTGACAGGGGCTGGCCACCCCACATGCCCACCCAACTGCCCAGTGACCCATGACAGGGCTTACAAAAAGAGTGGCAGAAGTTAAGCAGTGATAGGTATGGCCTTAGAATAACTTGATGCCAAGTGGTCGACCAGCAAGCCAAGGAGAGAGAGAGAGAGAGAGAGAGACACTACAGTGCAAAGATACAAGAACAACAAAAAAATGTTCAATTGGCCAAGAAAGCTGAGATGATTTCTGATTTAAAGTACCCTCGAGGTTTTCATTACTGAATTCACGATTTTTCTGTGCTAGGATCAAAAGAACTTCCACACGGAACTTTGTTCAGGTAGTTTTTGTTGTTGTTGATGTTAAGTTCTTGGAAGAGAACATTGAGAGGAATCAGACACACTTAACAGTTTAAGTGAATGTAAGTGGTTTTAAAAAGGGGAGCTACAGGGGTGCCTGGGGGGCTCAGTCATTAAGCCCCTGCCTTTGGCTCAGGTCATGACCCCAGGGTCCTGGGATGGAGCCCTGCATCGGGCTCCCTGCTCAGCAGGAAGCCTGCTTCTCCCTCTCCCACTCTCTCTGCTTGTGTTCCCTCTCTTGCTGTGTCTCTCTCTGTCAAATAAATAAATAAAATCTTTTAAAAATTTTTTAAAAATTAGAGCAGAAATGCTCTAGGAGGCATTTTCCTTCACATAGAAATAAGTTATTAGAATTCTAACTGCACATTTCAGTTCTGATGGGTTAAATGTTTTTTTTTTGTTAATATTTTATTTATTTATTTGACAGAGATCACAAGTAGGCAGAGAGGCAGGCAGAGAGAAAGGGGGAAGCAGGCTCCCCGCTGAGCAGAGAGCCTGATGCGGGGCTCGATCCCAGGACCCTGAGATCATGACCTGAGCCGAAGGCAGAGGCTTAACCCACTGAGCCACCCAGGTGCCCCTGTTTTTATTGTTTACTTAAAAATTTTTTAAAAGATTGTATTTGTTTATTTGAGAGAGAGAGAGAGCATGAGGAGGTGGAGGGGCAAAGGGAGAGGGAGAAGCAGACTCCCCACTGAGCAGAGAGCCCAACGTGGGGCTCCATCCCAGGACCCTGAGATCATGACCTGAACTGAGGGCAGAGGCTCAACCAACTGAGCCACCCAGATTCTCCTTTAAAAAAATTTTTTCTTTAAAGATTTATTCATTTATTTCAGAATGAGAGAGAGAGAATGAGCATGGTGAGAAGTGGCAGAGGGAAAGCGAGAATCTTAAGCTGACTCCCCGCTGAGCACAGAGCCTGACTCAGGGCTCCATCCCATGACCCTAAAATCATAACCTGAGCCAAAACCAAGAGTCAGATGCTTAACCAACTGTGCCACCCAGGCACGCCTGTTTTTATTTTTAACTGTGGTAGTATACGCATAACTAAAATTTGCCATCTTAACCATTTTGAAGTGTAAAGTTGAGTAGCATTTAGTATATCCCCAGTGCCGTGCAACCTGTCTCCAGGATGTTTTCATGTTGTAAAACTGAAACTCTGTTACCACCCCCCTAGTCTCCCCTCCCTCCCACCCTGGCCACCACCATTCTACTCTGTCACAATGAATTTGCTCTAGGTACCTCATATAAGTGGAATCACACAGTATTTGTCCTTTTGTGTCTGGCTTCTTTCCCTTAGCATAATATCTTTGAGGTTATCCTCAAAGATCCATGTTACATCATGTGGCAGGATCACCGTCCTTTTTAAGGCTGAATAATATTCCACTGCATGGGCAGACCACATTTTGTTTATCCATTTATCCAGTCATGGATTGCTTCTACCTGTCCATGCACAAATTAATTAAATCTGTTTACATCTCTTTTTGTGTGCCTAAAATCCTAGGCCTTTCCTTTGCATATTTTCATATCTCACTTAGAACCATAATACACAATGTCTTTGGTGTTATGAATGACCCTGAACAGATTCCGGGAGGTGTAAACCAATCTTTCTCCAGGGGTTCCTCTTTTATCCAAAAATTCACCCAAGGGAACCCTATTGCCCATTGATGAAACAATTTTTAGCAGTTGTATTCTTGTTTGGTCATGAAGAATGCACATAGCCTCTTTGCCAAACGGTCTTGTTAATTACATACCTGAACTGAAATTGATTTCCACCTTCTACTGGCAGACATTCACTGACAAATACTTCAGTATTATAAGACATTGTTCTCTGGAGCTTCCAACCCCTTAGGTTGTTCAAATGGATTATTAATGGTATGTCTCTTATGGTACAATATGCAACAGGAAGGCTATATTCCTCATCCTTGAATTCCAGAGGGAAAGTCCTGTGTTACCTAAGCATGGCTTGAAATAGAGATTTGGGGCCCACATTTCCCCCAAACAGATTCTATAGATCTTATGTGCATTATAATGCTTGTATGTTATCTTAATTCTTTAAAAGACAGTCCTTAATTTCTGTTGAAAGGCTAAAGAGCATTTTTATGCCAGGCAGGTGGTCCCAGGCCAGATAGCATCTCAGACCAATTACTCTACTACAGAGAGCAAGGAGAACACAGAGACCACCACAGGAGTAGAGGAACCAGGCCCTTCTCTGCCCTGACAGCCCTGCCCAAGATCTTCCTGGAAGTCATATTTGAAAAGACCAAGGGGAAGGTTGGAACTATCAAACAATGACCACTTATCTGCATCATCAAAGAGGTTTTCACTCCACCAATTACTTGATGCACAACCTTGGCTCACCACATAACCCTTGTGTGCCTCAGTTTCCTCATTTGCAATAGGGGTTAATAGTGGTACCTACATCACTGTGTTATAATTATTAAATGAGTTGACATTCATGAAACTCTT
>PISX010019105.1:0-38907 GCA_004024625.1 Mellivora capensis
GAAATGGGTCTCTTGTAGACAGCATATGGATGGGTCCTGCCTGTCGTTTAATCCAGTCTGCAACCTTGTCTTGTTTTATGGGCGCATTTAGGCCATTCACAGTGAGAGTGATTATTGATAGATACGTTTTTATTGATATCGTGTTACCTTTGAAGTCTTTCTTTCTGTAGATTATCTCTATATTTCTGTTCAATGATATTCTTAGGATTTTTCCTCTTTTATAGAACCCCCCCTTAATATTTCCTGCCGTGTCGGCTTGGTGGTCGCATACTCTTTTAAGCCTTGCCGGTCTTGGAAATTCTTAATCTCGCCATCCATTTTGAATGTCATTCTTGCTGGATAAAGTATTCTTGGCTGCATGTTCTTCTCATTTACTGCCCTGAATATATCTTGCCAGCCCTTTCTGGCTTGCCAGGTTTCTGTGGACAGGTCTGACATTATTCTGATGGACTTTCCTTTGGATGTAAGGAACTTCTTTGTCCTAGCTGCCTTCAAGAGAGTTTCTCTAGAATTAAAATTCCTCATTCTTACTATCAGGTGTCTCGAGGACTTTTGAGAATCTAAAATCTTCGGGGTTGGGGGGACCGTTCTGCTTCAGTACACTGGTTCCATTCACGAGGTTGGGAGAATTTTCATGGAGAACCTGTTCCACTGTATCTTCTAGACTTCTTTCTTTCTCCTACTCTTCAGGGATTCCAATAATTCTGACGTTGGAACGTTTCATGGCATCATTTATTTCCCTAATTCTGTTTTCGTGGCTTCTAAGCTGTTTGTTCCAGGCTTCCTCCTGATCCTTTCTCTCTATCTGTTTGTCCTCCAGATCACTAATTCTGTCTTCTGTCTCAGTTACCCTAGCTTTTAGAGAATTTAGATTCGATTGGAACTCATTGAGAGCATTGTGAACATCATCCCTGGTGGCTTTTAGTTCTGCCCTAACATTGTGAACATCATCCCTGGTGGCTTTCAGTTCTGCCCTAATCAATTCTGTTTGGTCATCCATGGCCTTCTCCAACCTAGCTATTGCCTGGATAATTGTTAGCCTGAATTCCCTTTCCGATATAATGTCTATGTCAGTAGCCATTAGCTCTGTTGCAGAAGGCCCATCCTCTGAATTTTTCTTCTGTTGGGCATTCCTCCTCTTAGTCATTTTGGCGAGAGATGGCTGAACAGATGTAGCTGGATGTATCGACCGTGGTGCAATCAAGGTGCACCCTGGAATGCTTCTGAGCAATCAAGAGTCCCCACCCAAACGAAAGAAAAATAGAAAGGGAGAAAGAAGAAAAAAAAAAAGATAGAGAGAGAGACAGGAAAAAGAAAGAAAGATAAAAGAGAAGGCTCAGCCCAAATGGGCCCCAAGGTAAGATTTGGGAAGTATACAAGCAAAAACAGACAAACAAAAAGACAGATAAAAGTATATGACAAGAGAAGAAAAAAATATATACATATATATGTAGAAGCACAACAAACAAAAAAAGAACCTCGTCAAAAAGAACCCCAAGTATAAGATTTATATACTACCAGGACAATCACAAATATACAGAAACAATGGTGGAAGAAAAAGATGGGAGAGTGGTTATAAATTCTCAGTGTGGGTGAGGAAGGTTATTTCGATTCTTCCTGGATGTATCTTGATATGTTTGTTAAAGGACTCAACTTTCTTAAGATAATGGGGGATTAAAAATTGGTTTACCTATAGGGGTAGTATTGATTGGGCAAAGGGGATTACCTTGAAGTTTAACTCTATATGAATATTAAAAAAGAAAAATAAAAAGAGAGAACTAAAGTAAAATTAAAAAAAAATTAAAAAAAAAAATAGAAAAGCAAAAGAAAAACACATGCGTATGTATCAACAAGTTCAGGTTAAAAGGTTATTATGGAATTTGATGTACTGGACATCTCACTGTGATGGTAAATAGGCTAAAAATAATCTATATAAAAAATAAAAAAAATAAAAAAATGAACCAGAATCGTGGGAACGAATTAAAAATAAAAGTTGTATCTATGAAGTAGTGGTGGTTGTTTTCTTGTCGTTCCCCCCCACCCCCCCGTTAGCTTTCTGGGGGAGGGGCCTGCCGAGTGGGTTTTCAGGCAGTGTTTCCTGAGTTAAGTCCTCCTGGCCCCCTCAAGGGGGTGGGCTGTTAGGAAACCGGTTTTTCAGGCTTTTGTTCTCTGGAGGTTTTTATGTTTGTTCGTTTGTTTTCTCTCCCCTTGGCAGTTCTTGATGTTTTTTGGAGGTTTAGAGGAAAGCAAACTGCACCCAGACCTCCTTCTCAGAGAGAAGCCTCAGTCTGTTCCTCTCTGGGTGCCGCAGAGCACATAAGTTCCCCCTTGGCCGCTGGCAGAGCACGTTCCCATTTGCGGTCCCTAGGAACACAGGGACTCCTGCTTGTACCCAAAACCACAACAGCGGCGGCTGTCTGGGCAGCTCCAGAATGCCAGAGAGGTTACAAGCAGCAATCGCACACTGAGATTTTCCTGTTGACCAAGGCTGGGAGCACTCAGACTTTCCGGGTCCGAGAACGCTGGGCTGGCGCTTCCGCGCACCGCTCTCGGGAGGGTGTGGGGCGCGTCTCAGGCTCTGATAGTGTAGCGCACGCGTGGGGACTGCAAAAAGGCTGTTTCAGCTGGCTGGCGAGGGTCCTATGCCCTCAGGCGCTCTCGCTCGGGGCTCAGGGACCAAGACCTGGTTTCTCCACTGCACTCTCTCTGGCTCAGCGCCAGGGGTGGCTGTCCTCCATCTGGGGATTTAAGCCCCTGTCCCTAACCTTCCCAATTCCCACAATTTCACCCCGCGATCCTTTGCTCTTTTTGAGTGCTTTTACCAGACTTCAAGTTAATGCTGGTCCCCAGATGCAGGGCACTCTCGTATTGGGGTATCACTTTCCAGTGGGTCGCTTCTGGTGGCTCCCTCCCCCTTTTGTTTATCTTCCGATACCAGTCCGCTGTTCCCACTCCGCTTTACCTGCCCACTGACGTCTTCTGCCCCTGTAAAGATCCAGATGTGTATAATTCTGATCTCAGGCTGATTTCATGGGTGATCGGAGTTCCTTGGTAGGTAATCAGCTCACTTTAGGGTACAGGTTGAAATGGTGCCTCCTCCTCGTTCCTAGCCATCTTGCCCTCCCCCCCAATAGATTTTAATATCATGGGAGTAACTGAAATGGGTTTGGGGATCTGTTTATTTTACAATTAACAGAAAAAAATGGAGAAATTCAAGAATTTTTGAATTAAGGTTGACAAATTATTGTATTATATCACTTTTTGATGTTGTAAACTACTTGGTGATTACTTCATTCTTGGAGCTATGTAAAATGAATAGTAAACAGGAGGATGATTGAGTTTTTAGATTTAAGATAGTATAATTCTGAATATTTCTTAACTAGGGACATTATTTCTTCTTTCTGATTTCAGAGAGTAGTTACAAAAGCTCATTGTGTTCATTTTGAGTAAGAGCCCATAATGAGAGAAATCAGCCAGAAACTGCAAGCCAAATGACAGAGATCACGAGCAAATACTTTAGAATAATGACATCTTTGATAACTCTATTACGTTGGTACCTTTACACCATGGGAACTCTCTACAGGGAATTAATGAATGATGGGTAATAAGAATTTCAAGAGAAAATCTTTCATGGTAGTTGGAAACAGAATTAAAGAGACCAAAAGCTAGTCTTTGTGCCAGGTCATATTAATAAAGGCCAAAAATAGGATCAAAAGGACTAACTACATGGAGCTCTCTGAGAAACTGAGACAGCCAGATTCAACAGAGAAGCAATTTGCATTGTAAATTACAAAAATATTGAAAAGTTAGGTTTGAAATGCATAGCGAAGCATATATATTTGAGGCTTTTAAAATATCAATAGAAAAGTAACTACAAACAGTAAATATCCTCCTTAATTTTAAATTCAAGAACAAATTGTTTTATAGTGTTTTTCATAGATCTATATTTTTCCATGTCAGATGTTGCAAATGTTACATGTCCTCAAATATTATCTACATACTTAAAATATTAAGAGCCCAAAGTATAAAATTCTTTTTTTTTTTTTTTAAACTTATTTATTTATTTAAGAGAGAGAGAGAGGGTGAGAGAGTATGTGCATGTGTGATTGGGGTGGAGGGGCAGAGGGAGAGGGAAAGAGAATCGGAGGCAGACTCCCTGCTGAGTGTGGACCTTGGAGAAAGGGTGTGATCCTACCACCCTGAGATCATGACCTGAGCAAAAATCAAGAGTTGGAGGCTCAACCTACTGAACTGCCCTGGTGTCCCCCCAAGTATAAATTTCTTTTTTTTTTTCCAAGTATAAAATTCCAAGGTTGTGATGATGTCTTCAAAAAAGTGTTCCAAAATAAATAAATAAATAAATAAATATTCTGGAACATTTCAAGTATTAGCAGAAAAAAATTTATTATGAATATATCATTTTGGCTCTTAAATGAATGTTACTATAGTAGAAGTGTGTGAACCCCCAAAAAGTAATAAATTTTTATTGATTCATAAGAATGTTTTGTAAATTAAGGACACTAATCTTTCAGGTGTCATATGCATTAAAATATTTCTCTATTAATTTTTTTGGTAACAGTAGGTATTTATGGGTTTAGTACTTTACCACGTGTGAATAACTCTACTTTCTAGTGGAACTATAGCAATGAGCAAGGATCACATCTGTTAATCTCATAGTCAGATGCCTTCACTGCTACTTTCTTTTTTTTTTTTTAAAGATTTTATCCATTTATTTGACAGAGAGAGATCACAAGTAGGCAGAGAGGCAGGCAGAGAAAGAGGAAGGGAAGCAGGCTCCCCACTGAGCAGAGAGCCTGACTCGGGGCTCAATCCCATGACCCCAGGACCATGACCTGAACCGAAGGCAGAGGCTTCAACCCACTGAGCCACTCAGGCACCCCTCGCTGCTACTTTCTTATAAGCCATCCTGGGAAAGTCCTTCCCCATCCTAAGATTTAATGAATAGTGTTACCTATTTTTTCATCTGCTACTTATATGAATCCAGGTTTTACATTTAAATCCTTGACATGTTGGGAATTTTTTAAATATATGGACATTGAACTTTTAAACAATTTTAGTAGCCTAGCTTTAAATAAAGTGTTATCCATTTATAAGTAAAATATTTAGAAATATTGAAAATGCTTAGTCTTGTTTATTTCTGAATACTGTATGCTAATATTTCCCATTCTCAACCCTCTTCCTCATTTTGTGGTAACAAATTGGTATGGGGTTGTTAAGAGAACTAGCCAGTAGGAAATCAGAAAGCGTGACTCAGAGCTTAAGTGTACCGCAGCTGAAAAATTCCAACCAGAAAATGTAATTCTCAGTACAGAGCTAGAGCATCTTTAAAATGCAACCACTTCTGAAAAGTTTAGCTAATGTAAATAGTTTTATTAGATATGACGCATGAAGACTAAATTGGATTTCATTCCTCATCTTGATTTAGTAATCTCTTGTGCAAGTTTATGGTGCCCTTTAGTGTGATTAAAGATCTGAATTAAGCTTAAGTATTTATTATTTAATGAAATCATTTTAACAGCTAGTATAGAGCTCTTTGTTGGTCTCAGGATCATACAATTCAATTTTTGTCTTCCTAAACCCATTTTTCCTTTTCTTTTCTTTTCTTTTTATTTAAAGATTTTATTTATTTATTTGACAGACAGAGATCACAAATAGGCAGAGAGGCAGGCAGAGAGAGAGGGAAGCAGGCTCCCCGCCGAGCGGAGAGTCCGATGCGGGGCTCCATCCCAGGACCCTGTGATCATGACCTGAGCCGAAGGCAGAGGCTTTAACCCACTGAACCACCCAGGTACCCCCCATTTTTTCTTTTAAAAATGAGAAGTGGTTGGGCTCTACAGGGTATATAAGCAAATGCACTTTTCTGCATATTATGTGACGTCTCACTAATCTGGTTTAATAATGAAGAGAGAAGGAAGAAAGTACCAAGTTTGAACTAATTAAAAATGTGAGTTTAATTAATAGAAAGAGGCATCATAAGACTTAAAACATATCTGATAGACCCTTGACTTTGGACAGGATGTTTAACCTCTGAATATTAGTTTCCACATATATAGATTGGTGATCAAATCAGCTTCCTGGACTACCAGTCCTTTGATAAATAAATAAGGTAATGTATATGATGGTCTTTTCAAACTACAAGATATTATATACACATTTACTATTGATATTTTTAATTTAAATATAGACAGTAACCAAAATAAATATTATGTATTATGTGTCTGCTTTAAAGAACAGATAATTTACATAGTGATTATAAATGTATATGAATACAGAGTTTTACAAAATCTGGCTTTCTAAACAAGTTAAAAATTTCTCCTTTAATTCTAATTACTCTAACATGTCTTTGAACTAAGTCACCAAGTTTATGAGAAGTTTAAATGTGACACCAAGAAATATTAGCACATCGTATTTCAGTCATTATATGCACAGCAATTAGCATAAAAACTCAATCCTCTCATTTATGTGTCTGATTGTATTTGGTATCTTTGTTTCTGTTCATTTTTTATTGTCTGTAACTTAGGTTTAATGAGCAATCTCTAATTTTTCTATTGAATACTTTCCCATGAAATAAATCATGCTTCTATATGTGAAATTCATTAAAACCAGAGGAAAACATGCAACTCCTAGGCAATTTTGAGTGCAGATGTATCCTTTGCAATTGGTTTTGTTGCACAGTACCTCTGAAATTTTAAGCAAGATAGTTTTAACTGCTTCGTGCCTTAATTTCTTCATCTTAAGAAATGAGGGTAATAATAAGACCTGCATTGGAGTGTTGAGAGTACTAAATTTTACATTTAGAACATAGACTGGGAAAGAGTAGGCATTCAATAATTTTATTCTTTATTATTTTATGTTGATTTCCAAAACTATTAAAAGCTTAAGAACTTCATAAGTTGCTCTGTTTGTGGCCTGTGTAGTTTCGAATGCATAACAAAAGAATCTGTTAATCTTTAGATAAAGTTAATACAAAATTTCAACTCAGTGTACATACATAGGTTAAAGAGGTTTTTAATGAATTATTGTTAGCTAAGCAAGTAAATAGCTATAATTTCTGCATATTTAGTTATTTGGGGAAAAGCAGATTTATTTCATTAGTTTATACTTATTTATCCCAGCCACCTCTCTGTTGGTATGCATCTCAGTCAGTCAACAAGAACAGTACAGTTGTCCCTTGAACAATGCGGAGGTAGGAACCCCAGCCCCCATGCAGTCAGAAATCTGTGTATAATTTTTGATTCCTCCCAAATTGAACTGCTAATAGCCTACTCTTGAGAAGTCTTATCAACAACATAAACAATTGACACATATTTTGAATGTTATATGTGTTATATACTGTATTCTTATAGTAAAGTAAGCTAGAGAAAAGAAAATGTTGTTAAGAAAATTGTAAAGAAAAGATAAAACATTTATAGTACTGTAAAAAACTCCGTGTATAAATGGACCTGCATAGCTCAAACCCATGTTGTGTAAGGGTCAGCTATATTTGCTAATTCATATTGTGTGTGCAGTCCAGTCCTAGGTGTTCAGATGAGGCAAGAATCAGGCTATTCCTAGGAGCATGTATGTAATTCAGAAGAAGAAAACACTTCTTGAGCGACAAGCAGTGTGTAACTTATCTGGAGAGACATATTCTTAAACTGTATGCTGTAGTGCCTTGGTAATTCACAGAAAGAAAAAGTGAGTGTAAACTGGACTCATCAGGAATGTGCTTTTGAGGAACTGGCATTTGAACTGTTTCTTCACTGAAATACAGACATAGAATGTATTCATCTCCCGGGTCTGTGATATCAAATTACCACAAATGGGGTGGGCCCAAACAACAGAAACTTAATTCACTTGTAGTTTGGAAGGCCAGAAGGCCTAAATCACAATGTCAGCAGGGCTGATATGGTGGGGAATCCGAAGGAGAATCTGTTGCATCCCTCTCTCCTAGCTTTCAGTGGCTCCCAGTGATCCTGGCATTCCAAGCTTGTAGCTGCTTAACTCCAGTCTCTGCCTCTGTCTTCATATGGCCTGTTTCCCTCTGAGTGTGCCATCTTTTCTTCTTATAAGTACACTGATCATATTGGATCAGGTGTACCTTGATCCTAACCAGTATGCTGGATTAGGGTACACCTCATCTAATATGACCGCATCTTAACCTGATTACATCCACAAAGAACTTACTTCCAATTAAGGTCACATTCACAAGCACTGGGGATAAGAATTTGAATGCATCTTTTTTTTTTTTTTTTTTTTTTTTTGCTGGGGGTGTGTAGGGTGAGGTGGGTGGGGGGTGGGGGACACAGTAGAACCCACAACATGCAGAGAGAAGAAGGGAGACTATCTTAGGCCAGAAAGATAGTATGAATACTGGCAAAGATTTTTTGAATTTTTCCTAATTGTTTCTTTGCTTATTGGAATTTGACCATTTTTTATGGTGTCTGAGACAGTAACAAATCTGAGTGCTTTCTCTTAAAGAAAAATACTAAAATTTATTTTATATTTAAATCTCAGCATATAATTGTTCTGTTGCTTTTTGTACCAGGATATGATTTAGATGAGATTTTATTAAATTGAATATTGTAAAATTGTCATGTAATTCTTACTTAGGATAAGACTAACAACAAAACTGAAACAACTCCATTATTTTGCACAGCGGTTTCAGGCTAGCATTTCCTCATATTTTGGGACAAAGTTTTCATTGAATTTTCTGATCCATTCTTCCTGTTTCTCTATTAGCAGAGGTTTTTTTGTAAAACAAAGCAAATGAGCTTCTAACCATCTAAGGAGAAAAATCTAATCTGAAGAATTAAGTTATCAAAAGAGCAAACATCATAAAAACTTCATTGAAACTGACAACTAATATCTAGTCAGAATGAAACAGGAACGTGTGAATTCTGCACACTTAGAATTGGAAAATCAATGACAAAATGGCTTAATTTGACTGGATGTTTCAGTTATCTAGTTATTTCTCCTTATTTACAATAGTAAAAAGACACCATAGGATTATGGGTGAGTCTTTTTCCTTTTGTAGGTTAGAATTGCAGGATCATTTGTCCACACCCGCTTAAAAGTTAGTGTGAACAACTGGAAAAACTGAACATTCAAGGAAACAGTAGTTAAGTCAATATATTATTTTGTTTAGCTTTTTGTGTGTAACAAACATTTACATCAGATAATCATATTTCATGAGCTTCTGCAATCATAGAAATGCATTTTTATTTTCTTTAGGCAGTTTAAACCTTTCTTATACCATTGGAAAATTCTTCAAACAATGCACTTAAGGCCATCTATGAGTAATAATCTAATTAAGGAGGAAAATGAGCAGTTAATAAAGGTCAATTAAACAATTAACTATTCAGTTTTACTCTCGAAGAAGTAATACAATTCTTTTTTATAGAATATGGAACAAATTGTAACAAAATATTAATTATAACCAAATAGCTAAAGGAAAAATATACTAGGTCTTTTATATATCAAGAATATATCAATACAGTAATCAGAATAGACCAACCCAAATGAAATAAATTTAGAGGAAAAAAAGATAGACTTTATTAGGCTGTTTGGAAAGATAGGATTTAAAAACGAAGTCCTCTTTATCTATGGAGTGAATAGATGTAACTTTCTGTTCCAAGCAACAAACTAAATTAATGGAAAATATCTGCACCTATACTAAGAGACAAGACATTTTACTAGGTGCACTTTATCTTATTCTCACATATCCATAATTTACATGGGAAGCACTTTGAAAAACAATCTGCAAAGAATGAGCTTCTTAGATGACTGTCTTGTCTACCTGTGAAAAATGTAATTATCCATAGCAAAACCACTTCTTTCTACAAATCAGTCATTAGAGCTGGAAGGTCTTAAGCCAAGGGCAAACAGTTTTTTTCTTCTTTCTTTCTTTCAATCAGGCATCTAAGTTCTTATCACTTTTGATTAATATGATATGTGCACATGGAAAAATAACTATGGGTGTATTTAGATAGATAGTGACCTAAACCCTATTATGGTTTGTCTTTGCTACATCAAACCAGTCATTGACTTTGGGCATGCATTTGATGCAATTGTAAGCATGAGTGGTTATAACAGAAGATCTCCAATAATGAGAAACTCTTCAGCACAGAAAGATCAATCCTTTACAGTTTTTAAACATAGGTACAAGTTACCTACACTTTTGGGTTGCTGTTGAATTTTTTAGGTTTCAGGCAGTGGAAAGGTACTTAAAGTGTACTTCACGTCTTTTTTTAAAAGCTTAACTACTTTGAGAAATTGCTAAAAACAAGGAGCAGTTAATAATTTGAATCTTGAATTTAATTATCAACACTAACTTAGCCATGGAGGTGATATTAGGGGGATGTATGTGTATATATGTGTGTGTATGAGGGTGAGGGGAAGAGGGAGAGTTGTGATAAAATGTTGAGATAGTGCACAAAATCTTGAAAAATCCATCAATACCCCACCCCACTCTTTGGCCCATTCCCCATCTGCCCAGATACACTATAGTGGGAGTGTTTTGATAGGCCTTTTACCTTTTGCCTGGAATTTAATTTTGCTATTACTTACTCTTTCTACCTTCACTTATTCCATAAACCACTCTTCTGTGTCTTTTATTTACCTTCTGTTTTCTTGTTCTCACACTGTCATTTACTAGTTGTCCCCCCATTTAACATTTACTATAGAGCCTCTTGAACATGTCAGAATAAAGCACTAAGTAAATCTTGTAAACAGCTCTTTGGAATATGCAAAGAAAAAAAAGATTCTGGATTATAATTTCTTCTCTAAAGTTGAAATTTCTAAATTAGGGCATATAAAATATTACATAAACATGTAATTGTTATTCATGTGATACACTCCTCACACTTTGTATTTAACAAAGGAATTATTGCCAGTGATTTTGTTATAGACAAATCTCTTTACTCACAGATTTTGTAAAGCCAGACTAGAGTGGTCTCATTATTTGCTAGAATTGTTCTTCTTTTAGAAAAACTCTAATCATGATATCATGCTTTATAGTGGTTTCCTGGATAATGAGTAAAATAATTAGACAGAAAACAAATGTGAGAGTACTCATTCAGAAGTAAGTCTTTCAGTGGTTTTACTATATAGGACATCTGAAATCTCAATTTCTTTTCTATCTCATGTGTAGACCACAAATGATACCTGGCCAATTTGGAATCCTCATGACTACCACAACTAGATTTTTGATGCTTATTTTTTGCTGTATCCTTACGTTCATGTATTCAACTGCCTGCTTGACATATCAGTCTGGTTATTTAGAAAGATAGTGAACTAAGCAGGACAAAACCAAACCCTCTTGATTCCCCACCCCCTCAATCCATCTACCAGTACTGTTCTTCTCCCAAGAGTCTTTATGTTAGTAAATGGCACCAGCAACCACCAACTTGCTTAAGCCAAAAATCTAGGAGTTATCTTAGATTTTTCTGATCCCTACCTTCATGCCCATTCTTTAAGACTTTCTTGCCTATTTTACCTCCAGCATATATCCTGAGTCAATCCCATTCTCTCCATTTGTGCTACTGCATACTACTGCATACTGTACCATTATCTCCTTCCCAGACTACTGTAATACTCTTCTAACTGGTCTTTCCTCTTCCACCCTGAACCCCTTACTGTCCATAGTCATATATTTTTTAAAACATAAAACTACTATATTATTTTCCATTGAAAATCCTCCTATATGGTGTAAGAGAATGGTTGAGTTTCATTCTTTTTTTTTTTTTAAGATTTTATTTATTTACCTGTCAGAGAGAGAGAGCAAGAGAGGGAGCACAGGCAGACAGAGTGGCAGGCAGAGGCAGAGGGAGAAGCAGGATCCCCGCTGAGCAAGGACCCCGATGTGGGACTTGATCCCAGAACGCTAGGATCATGACCTGAGCCGAAGGCAGCCACTTAACCAACTGAGCCACCCAGGCATCCCGAGTTTCATTCTTCTATACATAGCTGTCCAGTTTTCCCAGCACCATTTATTGAAGAGACAATCTTTTTTCCACTGGATACTTTTTCCTGCTTTGTTGAAGATTATTTGACCATAGAGTTGCGGGTCCATATCTGGACTCTGTACTCTGTTCCACTGGTCTATGTGTCTGTTTTTGTGCCATTACCATGGTGTCTCAACGTGAGGCAGGAATCTATCAAAATATCCTAGAGGAAAACATAGGCAGTAACCTCTTCGACATTAGCCACAGCAGCTTCTTTCAAGACATGTTTCCAAAGGCAAAGGAAACAAAAATGAAAATGAACTTTTGAGACTTCATCAAGATCAAAAGCTTCTGTGCAGCAAAGGAAACAGTCAACAAAACAAAGAGGCAACCCACAGAATGGGAGAAGATATTTGCAAATGACACTACAGACAAAGGGCTAATATCCAAGATCTATAAAGAACTCCTCAAACTCAATACACACAAAACAGATAATCACATAAAAAAATGGGCAGAAGACATGAACAGACACTTCTCCAAAGAAGACATACAAATGGCTAACAGACACATGAAGAAATGTTCATCATCAATAGCCATCAAGGAGATTCAAATCAAAACCACATTGAGATACCACCTTACACCAGTTAGAATGGCCAAAATTAACAAGACGAGAAACAACAAGTGTTGGAGAGGATGTGGAGAAAGGGGAGCCCTCTTACACTGTAGATGGGAATGCAAGTTGGTGCAGCCACTTTGGAAAACGGTGTGGAGATTCCTTAAAAAATTAAAAATAGAGCTTCCCTATGACCCTGCAATTGCACTACTGGGTATTTACCCCAAAGATACAGATGTAGTGAAAAGAAGGGCCATCTGTACCTCAATGTTCATAGCAGCAATGGCCGCAGTCACAACTGTGGAAAGAACCAAGATGCCCTTCAATGGACGAATGGATAAAGAAGATATGGTCCATATATACAATGGAATATCATGCCTCCATCAGAAAGGATGAATACCCAAATTTTGCATCAATGTGGACAGGACTGGAAGAGATTATGCTGAGTGAAATAAGTCAAGCAGAGAGAGTCAATTATCATATGGTTTCACTTATTTGTGGAGCATAAGGAATAACATGGAGGACATTGGGAGATGGAGAGGAGAAGTGAGTTGGGGGAAATTGGAGGGGGAGACAAACCATGAGAGACTGTGGACTCTGAGAAACAAAGTGAGGCTTTTGGAGGGGAGAGGAGTGGGGGGTTGGGTGAGCCTGGTGGTGGGTATTAAAGAGGGCACATATTGCATGGAGCATTGGGTGTGGTGCATAAACAATGAATCTTGGAACACTGAAAAAAACCAAAATAAAAAAAAAAAAGGAAAGAAAATCCTCCTGTAGTTTCTCATTGCTACTAGAATAAAACGCTAATTTCTTACCTTGGTTTCCATATGCAGGAATGGTCTCCTTCACCAAATATAACTCACACCATTTTATTACCTTCCCACTGCTTTTTAAATAAATGGATTTTTCCGTTTCATTTTTACATGCTAATCCTGGTCCTCCTTTAGGCCCTTTGCAAAACAGTGCTGTACCTGAAATGATGATCCCCTGATCCATATATAGCAATGGCTCTATCTTATCATTCAGAAGTTAGCTTAAATATTACCCTCTCCCCAAATCTCTTCCTGAATTGTTTGAAATATCCACCTAGTCATTAATTCATGCTTTAGAGGCTAATGAGAGTGTAGTGGTTCCTGCCTAAGGAACTAGCTAAGTCAGGTCAAAGTCCAGCCTTCCAGCTAGTAACTCAGAATTTTAGGAATATTGTGATAAAATTGAGAATGGCTAACCCTTACTCTGGAATGAAATTTGATTGATGTTGATCAGTTTAATGGTAACTCCATTGTCTTTGCCAGTGTTTGGCTTGGGTATGAGGAGGTAACATTGTCTGAACCAATGAGATATGAGGTGAAATCTTCTGAGTGTTTCTGAGAACATTTTTGTCATTCTTACCAACTATGCAAATAGGGGTCTTGCCATATTTCAGCTGTTTGCGGTCATTAATGACTTTATGACAAATATATTTGATTGAGATAATAAGATTACAAATTTATTCTTCACAGATTAACAAATGATTGTAAAGCTCTTAACATATAAAAAGTCTCATAATATTCATTCACTCATTCATTCATACACTCACTCTTTTAGGAATTAATGAGGACTTAGAATGAGTCACATTTCATTGATTCACATATTGGACATAACTAGCAAGCTAAGCCAGGGGAAATTGAGATAACTTTAAAATGTAAAGTTAAAGTACTTATTAGTGGAGTGAGTATTTAGCCATGACCTTGAAGGAGGAGATATACTTGCTAAGCTTCAGGGTTCCTGAAGGACCTTCTTAGAAGTAGTTTCAACCACTTTCTTTCTCAGGGGAGATAAATTCAAACTTGGGAAATTATTGTAATTTCTTTGGTTAGTGTCTGAAATTTTAAAATCATGCTAATTTGCAGAGATGATGGGATTTAATGATCTTATCTTCTGAGAGATAATTTGCCTCTGGACAGTTTCTGTCACAGTTAATCAGCATGTTTTGTACCATTTTCTAATACATAAACATAGGTTCCCACTATTGTACAGGGCATGAAATATTACTAATAAGCACACAGGCAGCAGTGGATGGGTAAACCTTATAGGTGAAGTCCATTACTTAAAGACAAGTGGTATCTTTAAAAATACTGCTGGTTTCAATTTTTTTTAGAAATTCCAGGCCATGAGATCGGTATTACATATTTAAAGCCCGTTCACCCATTTAAAATGTTACCCATTTAAAGTGAAACTAGGTTCTAATTTCACTTCTGCAATATATTATCAGTGTGACATTGGCAAATTTCAGTCTTCACATCAAATAGGGATGAGCTCAATTGCTCTTCCTACACCATAGATTAGATGATGAAATAAAAATGTGCTAAATTTCTTTGAAGACTCAAATGTGGAAATTATGATTGTTGTAGGTATGACCTAACAGTTTCAATAGTGATGTTCAAGGGTGGAATATTTTTCATATTTGCTTTTCTATCTCAGACCCCTCCTTCCCTTGTCACTCATTTCTGGTTTACAGCAGTTTCATTTCAATAAACTTAGGATACTGTGAGTGTCCATTTCAAAGACACTTTGCCAGGATTTGGGCAGGACTCCCACACAGCTGCAGAGTCCCATTGACCAACGGAATGCTGGTGTCTGAACTTGGCCTCTTCTCTCTTCCTATGTCACTATGTTCACATAGCTGCCGAATCTGTAGGTGTGTGTGTTTGTTAATGTCTACTTTTATGAATGACCATGACTGGTGAAGGCAATTGTGATCTCCTCTTCCTTTGGGCATTATTGTTTCTCTACTAATACCACCTGTGTGCTGGCTCCCTCTATGCCTCTGGCATGTAAATGTTGGCTCTCTCATTAGCATATTTGTTAGTTCTTCTGGGGAATCTGCACTGACATCTCCTTCAGTGTGGGTAATTTTTATTTTTATTTTTTTCCCAGCTGTAACCACTTTTTGTAACTAGAGTCTCCCTACTTCACTGGGTAACCCTCATAGGATGCTAACAGATGGGGCTGAATCCCCGCTTGCCTTCAGGAGGACTTGGATATCCATGTAGGCTAAGCAGTGGGATTATAGAATACCTTTGCAGACTACCCTGGGCACTCTGGGTCTTAGCGTCACATCTGAAATTTCTCCATGTTCTGACAGAATGAGGTCTGTTTGCAGGCTTGTGGCTTTGAAGCTTGGGGATGGGAGACAAGAAAATCCATCCCCAAGGAATGGAGAGGGGAGATGGAGGTGGGTGGGCAATCACTGACAACTCAAAACTCTGTACAGGTAGGAGAAGAGGCTGTGTTTTGCCATAAAAATGCTTTGGAATGTTAATACCTTGAAAACTTTATGGAGGAGGTAGTTAGTTTGCTTTTCTTTGGATTTAGAAGGTGAATCATGCATTTCATTTTGTTCTTAACTCTGAACTGCTTCCAGTGTACTCTACCCCAGGTGGAAACCCTGGGGGTCAGAAATGTTCTTTACATCCATCTGCGTGTTCTACTTTTATGAATGCTTCATTGTCGCATGCTTCCGTAACATTTGGTCCATGCCTGATGTCAAGGTCCTGGTCACATAAGACTGTCAGCTGTTTATTTACTTGTTTGGGTAACCCACTGGGGCTTCTTGATTGCAGAGGCTGCTCAGAGGCTGGTGCATAGTGGGTTTATAGTAATGTTTGTTGCTTTGATGAATAAAATAGATGAATGAGTGAATGAAAGAAACTCTGGAAATGTAAAGATAGCATCTTCCATTTAATTATTAAGTGCCCATGAACAACTTTTTTCTTTTACTAAAAATTATTTGCTGCTTATTTGAAATTCAAATTTAACTGGAAATCCTGCATTTTATCTGATAAACCAAAGAAAATCCCTAACTAACCATTATCTATACCAACAAAGGGACCACTCCCTGCTATGCATGAGACCAAAGACATTTTTATACCATAAGGTGAGTGAATAAGGTGAATAAGGTGAGTGAGCCTAAAAAGACTCAGTCACTGAATGATCACAGAATCTTGAAATGTCTGTGTGAGTGTATAGCACAGGGCCCATTTTTCAAATGATTCAGGTTATCAGTGGGGGTTAGATCCAAGTTTCCGGGGTGATGGGCTATTGGTTTGGGGAATCTAGCAGACTGGCAAGCAAGAGTGGAAAGTATATCTACCCTAACAATGGGAAGTAGAGAATGGGCTGCTCAGAAAATAAGGATGTGGGGACAAAAAAAATGAGGAAGAAAAAGAGGAGTGTCAACTACTACAGTCAGGAAGAGCAAGATGAAAAAGAGAAACTTCCCTTTGCCTTTCTCATCCTCTCTAGCCTAGCAACCAGTGTTCAAGCTACCAATCTGTGATCCTGATTCAGAACATAAGAAAATAAGGACTTTCTTCAAAATGAAGCTTTTTTTTCCCTCTGTAATTTTTAAAATTAATTTATTAATTTTTTAATAAACATATAATGTATTTTTAGCCCCAAGTGTACAGGTTTGTGAATCGCCAGGTTTACACACTTCATTCACAGCACTTACCACAGCACACCTCCCCCCAGTGTCCATAACCCCACAACCCTCTCCCTCCCCCCACCCCCCAGCAACCCTCAGTTCTGCGAGATTAAGAATCTCTTATGGTTTGTCTCCCTCCTTATCCCATCTTGTTTCATTTATTCTTTTCCTACCCCCCAAACCTCCCACGTTGCATCTCCACTTCCTCATATCAGGGAGATCATATGATAGTTGTCTTTCTCCAATTGACTTATTTTGCTAAGCATGATACCCTCTAGTTCCATTCACGTTGTCGCAAATGGCAAGATTTCATTTCTTTTTATGGCTGCATAGTATTCCATTGCATATATATACCACCTCTTTTTTATCCATTCATCTGTTGATGGACATCTAGGTTCTTTCCATAGTTTGGCTGTTGTGGACATTGCTGCTATAAACATTCAGGTGCACGTGCCCCTTCGGATCACTACGTTTGTATCTTTAGGGCAAATACCCAGTAGTGCAATTGCTGGATTGAGGGGTAGCTCTATTTTCAACTTTTTGAGGAACCTCCATGCTGTTTTCCAGAGCGGTTGCACCAGCTTGCATTCCCACCAAGAGTGTAGGAGGCTTCCCCTTTCTCCGCATCCTCGCCAGCATCTGTCATTTCCTGACTTGTTAATTTCAGCCATTCTGACTGGTGTGAGGTGGTATCTCATTGTGGTTTTGATTTGTATTTCCCTGATGCCGAGTGATGTGGATCACTTTTTCATGTGTCTGTTGGCCATCTGGATGCCTTCTTTGCAGAAATGTCTGTTCATGTCCTCTGCCCATTTCCTGATTAGATTATTTGTTCTTTGGGTGTTGAATTTGCTCTATTCTTTATAGATTTTGGGTACTAGCCCTTTATCTGATATGTCGTTTGCAAATATCTTCTCCCATTCTGTCAGTTGTCTTTTGATTTTGTTAACTTTTTCCTTTGCTGTGCAAAAGCTTTTGATCTTGATGAAATCCCAATAGTTCATTTTTGCTCTTGCTTCCCTTGCCTTTGGCGATGTTCCTAGGAAGATGTTGCTGTGGCTGAGGTTGAAGAGTTTGCTGCCTGTGTTCTCCTCAAGGATTTTGATGGATTCCTTTCTCACATTGAGGTCCTTCATCCATTTTGAGTCTCTTTTTGTGTGTGGTGTAAGGAAATGGTCTAGTTTCATTTTTCTGCATGTGGCTGTCCAGTTTTCCCAACACCATTTGTTGAAGAGACTGTCTTTTTTCCATTGGACATTCTCTCCTGCTTTGTCCAATAGTTGACTGTAGAGTTGAGGGTCTATTTCTGGGCTCTCTATTCTGTTCCATTGATCTATGTGTCTGTTTTTGTGCCAGTACCATACTGTCTTGATGATGACAGGTTTGTAATAGAGCTTGAAGTCTGGATTCGTGATGCCACCAACTTTGGCTTTCTTTTTCAATATTCCTTTGGCTATTTCGAGGTCTTTTTTGGTTCCATATAAATTTTAGGGTTATTTGTTCCATTTCTTTGAAAAAAATGGATGGGATTTTGATAGGGATTGCATTAAATGTGTAGATTGCTTTGGGTAGCATAGACATTTTCACAATAATTGTTCTTCCGATCCAGGAGCATGGAACATTTTTCCATTTCTTTGTGTCTTCCTCAATTTCTTTCATGAGTGCTTTATAGTTTTCTGAGTATAGATTCTTTGCCTCTTTGCTTAGTTTTATTCCTAGGTATCTTATGGTTTTGGGTGCAATTGTAAATGGGATTGACTCCTTAATTTCTTTTTCTTCTGTCTTGTTGTTGGTGTAGAGAAATGCAACTGATTTCTGTGCATTGATTTTATATCCTGACACTTGACTGAATTCCTGTATAAGTTCTAGCAGTTTTGGAGTGAAGTCTTTTGGGTTTTCCACATATAGTATCATATCATCTGCAAAGAGTGATAGTTTGACTTCTTCTTTGCCGATTTGGATGCCTTTAATTTCCTTTTGTTGTCTGATTGCTGAGGCTAGGACTTCTAGTACCATGTTGAATAGCAGTGGTGATTATGGGCATCCCTGCCGTGTTCCTGACCTTAGCAGAAAAGCTTTCAGTTTTTCTCCATTGAGAATGATATTTGTGGTGGGTTTTTCATAGATGGCTTTGATAATATTGAGGTATGTGCCCTCTATCCCTACACTTCGAAGAGTTTTGATCAGGAAGGGATGCTGTATTTTGTCAAATGCTTTTTCAGCATCTATTGAGAGTATCATATGGTTCTTGTTCTTTCTTTTATTAATGTGTTGTATCACATTGATTGATTTGCAGTTGTTGAACTAACCTTGCAGCCCTGGAATAAATCCCACTTGGTCGTGGTGAATAATCCTTTTAATGTACTGTTGGATCCTATTGGTTAGTATTTTGGTGAGAATTTTCGCATCTATGTTCATCAAGGATATTGGTCTGTAATTCTCTTTTTTGATAGGATTCTTGTCTGGTTTTGGGATCAAGGTGATGCTGGCCTCATAAAATGAGTTTGGAAGTTTTCCTTCCATTTCTATTTTTTGGAACAGTTTCAGGAGAATAGGAATTAAATCTTCTTTAAATGTTTGGTAGAATTCCCCTGGGAAGCCGTCTGGCCCTGGGCTTTCGTTTGTTTGGAGATTTTTGATGACTGCTTCAATGCCCTTGCTGGTTATGGGTCTGTTCAGGTTTTTTATTTCTTCCTGGTTCAGTTGTTGTAGTTTATATGTCTCTAGGAATGCATCCATTTCTTCCAGATTGTCAAATTTGTTGGTGTAGACTTGCTCAATATATGTTCTTATAATTGTTTGTATTTCTTTGGTGTTGGTTGTGATTTCTCCTCTTTCATTCATGATTTTATTTATTTGGGTCCTTTCTCTTTTCTTTTTGATAAGTCTGGCCAGGGGTTTATCAATCTTATTAATTCTTTCAAAGAACCAGCTCCAAGTTTCGTTGATTTGTTCTACTGGGTTTTTTTTTTTTTTGGTGTCTATTTCATTGATTTCTGCTCTGATCTTTATTATTTCTCTTCTCCTGCTGGGTTTAGGCTTTCTTTGTTGTTCTTTCTCCAGCTCCTTTAGGTGTAGGGTTAGGTTGTGTATTTGAGACCTTTCTTGTTTCTTGAGAAAGGCTTGTGATGCGATATATTTTCCTCTCAGGACTGCCTTTGCTGTGTCCCACAGATTTTGAACCGTTGTGTTTTCATTATCATTTCTTTCCATGAGTTTTTTCAATTCTTCTTTAATTTCCTGGTTGACCCATTCATTCTTTGGTAGGATGCTCTTTAGCCTCCATGTATTTGGGTTCTTTCCAAATTTCCTCTTGTGATTGAGTTCTAGCTTCAGAGCATTGTGATCTGAAAATATGCAAGGAATGATCCCAGTCTTTTGGTACTGGTTGAGACCTGATTTGTGACCCAGGATGTGATCTATTCTGGAGAATGTTCCATGTGCACTAGAGAAGAATGTGTATTCTGTTGTTTTGGGATGGAATGTTCTGAATATATCTGTGATGTCCATCTGGTCCAGTGTGTCATTTAAGGCCTTTATTTTCTTGTTGATCTTTTGCTTGGATGATCTATCCATTTCAGTGAGGGGGGTGTTAAAGTCCCCTACTATGATTGTATTATTGTCAGTGTGTGTTTGATTTTGTTATTAATTGGTTTATATTGTTGACTGCTCCCATGTTAGGGTCATAGATATTTAAAATTTTTAGATCTTCTTGTTGGACAGACCCTTTGAGTATGATATAGTGTCCTTCCTCATCTCTTATTATAGTCTTTGGCTTAAAATCTAATTTATCTGATATAAGGATTGCCACCTCAGCTTTATTTTGATGTCCATTAGCATGGTAAATGTTTTCCGCCCCCTCACTGTAAATCTGGAGGTGTCTTCAGGTCTAAAATGAGTTTCTTGTAGGCAGCATATTGATGGTTTTTTTTTTTTAATCCATTCTGATACCCTGTGTCTTTTGATTGGGGCATTTAGCCCATTTACATTCAAGGTAACTTTTGAGAGATATGAATTTAGTGCCATTGTATTGCCTGTAAGGTGACCGTAACTGTATATTGTCTCTGTTCCTTTCTGATCTACTACTTTTAAGGTCTCTCTTTGCTTAGAGGACCCTTTACAATATTTCCTGTAGAGCTGGTTTGGTGTTTGCAAATTCTTTCAGTTTTTGTTTGTCCTGGAAGCTTTTTATCTCTCCTTCTATTTTCAATGATAGCCTAGCTGGATATAGTATTCTTGGCTGCATGTTTTTCCTGTTCAGTGCTCTGAATATATCATGCCAGTTCTTTCTGGCCTGCAAGGTCTCTATGGATAAGTCTGCTGCCAGTCTAATATTTTACCATTGTATGTTACAGACTTCTTGTCCTGGGCTGCTTTCAGGATTTTCTCTTTGTCTCTAAGACTTGTAAATTTTGCTATTAGAGGTTGGGGTGTGGACTTACTCTTATTGATTTTGAGGTGGGTTCTCTGCACCTCCTGGATTTTGATGCTTGTTCCCTTTGCCATATTACGGAAATTCTCTACAATAATTCTCTCCAATATACCTTCTACTCCCCTCTCTCTTTTTTCTTCTTCTGGAATTCCAATTATTCCAATGTTGTTTTGTCTTATGGTGTCACTTATCTCTCGAACTCTCCCCTTGTGGTCCAGTATTTGTTTGTCTCTCTTTTGCTCAGCTTCTTTATTCTCTGTCATTTGGTCTTCTGTATCACTAATTCTTTCTTCTGCCTCATTTATCCTAGCCATAAGAGCCTCCATTTTTGATTGCACCTCATTAATACCTTTTTTTATTTCAACTTGGTTAGATTTTAGTTCTTTTATTTCTCCAGAAAGGGCTTTTATCTTTCCAGAGAGGGTTTCTCTGATATCTTACTTGCCTTTTTCGAGCCTGGCTAGAACCTTGAGAATCGTCATTCTGAACTCTAGATCTGACATATTACCAATGTCCATATTTGGCCTTCGTTACTGCCTCTTGTTCTTTTTTTTTTGTGGTGAGTTTTTCCGCCTTGTCATTTTGTCCAGGTAAGAATATATGAAGGAGCAAATAAAATACTAAAAGGGTGGCAAAGACCCCAGGAAAATGTGCTTTAACCAAATCAGAAGAGATCCCAAATTGTGGGGGGGATAAAGGGGATAAAAAGTTCAGAAAAAAAATTAGGAAAAGAAAACAAAAAGAAAAAATATAAAAAAGAAAAAAAAATATATATATTAGCCTGGTGACTAGAACAGGGTCATCCACTTAATTTTGGCAGTATTTTGGTCTCTTAGAAGAAACTACCTCCCAAAATTTTAAAGAATGAAAAACATATATAAGGGTAAACACAATGAAGGGATGGAATATGCCTATAAAGATGAACAAAATTTTTTTTTTAAATTTCTAAAAAAGGTGTTGATAAAGTAAGTTGGTTGGGAGAATAAAGAAAAAGAAAGTGGAGAGAATTTGCTCGGGTTGGAGACTAGAACAAGCCTGGAGCTAGATTTAGGGTATATTTTGATTTATTAGAAGAAGTTGTACCCCAAATTTTTTAGAAGAAAAAACCCAATGTGTATACAAAAAATAAAGTTAGATACAATGAAGGATAAAATATGACTATAATAATGAAGGTTCAAAAACGATTATTATTATTTTTTAATGAAAGGTATTGTTAAGATAAACTAGTTAAAAAACGTTAAAAGAGGAAAGGGTAAAAGTTAAAAAAAATTTATCAGAAGAAAAAAAATGAAATTAAAAAAAAATTAATTAACTGAAAGACTAAAGAATCATGGGGAGAAAGCCATGAATTCCATGCTTTGTTTTCTCCTCCTTTGGAATTCCGCTGTTCTCTTTGGTAAGTGAACTTGGTCTTGGCTGGATTTCTTGTTGATCTTCTGGGGGAGGGGCCTGTTGTAGTCATTCTCAAGTGTCTTTGCCCAAGGTGGAATTGTACCGACCTTACCGGGGGCCAGGCTAAGGAATCCGCTCGGGTTCGCTTTCAGGAGCTTTTGTTCCCTGAATGCTTTCTGTAGAGTTCCAGAGGACGGGAATGAAACTGGCGGCCTCCCAATCTCTGGAATGAGGAGCTGGGAGCTCGGGGTCCCATCCTCCGTGCGCCCTCAGAGAAAAGCGCACAATTACTCCCAAGTCCCTGGCCTCCGGCCGTGCTCCAAGCTCACCCAGCCTGTGACCAAGCATCTCTGTCTCTGGCACACAGCTCTGCCTGGAGTCTCCAAACCCCACAGATCCCTGAGCTCCCCCAGGGGGAGTCTCCCCAGATCTTGTGGGGACCTCACTCACAGAGCAGTGGCCTGTGCCATGGATTACTGTTCAAGCTAACCCCGAGTTGAGAGCTCACTCCTTGGCTCTGTCTCTGTAGCCGGCTTCCCCACTCCAATACCTGCGAGCTCTGTGACACTCAGACACCCCTGATCCTTCTGTGACCCCGCGGGACCTGGGGCCACGCTGACCTCACGTGGGCTTCACCCTGGTTTAGCCTCTGAAGCGATGTCCCTCAGTGGAGCAGACTTTTAAAAGTCCTGATTTAGTGCTCCATTGCTCCGCAGCTTGCTGGGAGCCGGCCCCTCCCCCCACAGTCTATCTTCCCGTGGCTTTGGATTCACTTCTCCACTGGTCCTACCTTTCAGAAAGTGGTCGATTTTCTGTTTCTAGAATTGTTGCTCTTCTTCTCTTCAATCTCCCGTTGGATTTGTAGGTGTTTGCAATGGTTTGATAAGCTATCTAGCTGATCTCCTGCTACCTGATGTCGTCTCAGCCTGCTACTTCTCCACCATCTTGACTCCTCACCCTCCCTCAGCTGTGCACACAGAACTAGTGAGGTTTAGGTCAGAAGCTAGTACTTCTAGAAGGCTAGTATGTCCATTCTGAAGTCTGTTGATTATCAGTCTTATTTTCTGGTGCTCTCTGGGATACTCACTCCAAGGGCCAAGGAGAAGCTGCTATTGCAGTGGGGGAGAGAATCCACAGTCTTGGGTATAAGGCTGGCACATCCACACACATGCATGTCACACCATAAAGGTAGGAGCTAGTACTGTACCATATGAATAAAAAATAATCCACACATAAATGGATCTGCACCATTAAAACCCATGTTGTTCCAGGGTCAACTGTAGTTTCTTTCTTTCAGGAGCTTGTCCATACCTCTCACGCTCACGCTCGCCACTGCCTCTCCCGCCCGCGTGCAGCTCCCGGATGCCCAAAATGAAGCTTTTATACATAGCTGTACACCTATGTTCAAGCAAGTCTGAAGGCCAGAGAAGTTGCTCCAAATTTTGGAAACTTGAAGGCTCTACAGATTATACTGGGTGGGTTTCAACAAGTTAGTAGATCTCAGATTACAGCATTTGGGGGCATGGCCTTAGAAATGTGTGAGTGGAAACAAATCAAGAGTAAAAACTTCATATTCTGAAAATAATGATGGCAAAACACAACACTCCTGGACTGAGGGAAATGAAATTGAGAGGAGGACATGATTAGAAGGAAACCTTTAGAAGTCTACTAATCCCAGGTTTCTCAAATTGGTATGAGTGGTGGCAGTCTCCAGGTCATCTGTCATTACATCAAAGTTTGATAGAAAAGGACGATCCACAGAAGCCTTTCTGTGCTTGAGGATTCTTCAACACTTGAAATCAGCTTCAGATCAGTTCTTGGCTGGAGGGCCAAGCTATCAGAGTCAACCACCATTCTTGCCCCACCCTATTCAAATACCCTATTATTGGGCTTGATAATTGTGTCCAGGGAAAATTTATATTAGAATCCGGGACATCCCCAGTGTTGGCAGTTCAGGCCTGCTATGCCCCTAGGCGCTGGACCTAATCCTCGGTTGTGTTTTCAGTGTTCCTTCCTCAGGGGCCTGTCCCTCGAGCCCTCAAATTGGGGAACCCTGAGTCACACCCCATGAGTCCACCTGCCACCCAGGAGGAATCGGTGGCAGGAGGAATTCTGAACCTCCAGCCTGAGGAATTCTGACCCTTTGGTGATTTCCAGAGGCCTCTGGACATGGCTGCTAGTGAGGTGGATCTGTCCTTCACTGGCCTCTGGGCTGGAGGATGACGCTTCCCGAGGAGCCTGAGGTCATCAAGAGGCTGCCAGAAACCTGCTGCCGGGGGGAGGAGGATGAGCCTGGGAGCAGAGGTGCACCCGGTGACTTCTACCTGGACAGCTCATGCCAAATCCTCGCCTCCCCCACAGGCCTTAGTTCATCCTTAGTCCTGGAGGTGCAGGACTCTTCCCAGGTGCCTTTGTAGGTTTGGTGCATGAACAACCTTCTAGATAGCAAATACTGTGGTAGAAGCTTGCTATTCTTTTTGTCAACGATGGTTTTATAAGTTCACGTCAGTGTACATCCAGTTGTCAGATACCGAGTCCAAGGCAAATGACTGTCCAGAAAATAGTTTTCTTTTCCATATAGAAAATGTTTTATTCATATCTCCCCAGAAGCCAACAGTAGGATGACTGCAGCTTAAAGTAAGTAATAAACTAAGTTTCTTCCCTGCCAATCTACATACATACCTAAATGAGTCTGAAAATTTTTTTTTTGTTTTTAAGCAGTGAAATCTAGAAGTGGTTTCCAGGAGCTAAGAGCATCTCATTTTTGGAGAGAACAGTTAAAATCCCTTCCTCCAAGGCTGTGTCAGACTTATGTTCTGTTAAATAATCTCACGACCTTTTAGTAAGTTTCATTTTGTAATTTTATCTTTTGAGGGAATCATTTATTTTGCTCATCTTCCTCTTAATTTTGTGGATATTTGTCCTTTCATTTTGGAATTTAGAACTAATATTAACTTAAAAAAATGGAGCTTAAGAGAAACCAGAGTAAGTTGTTCAGTTATCCTTGACATTTCAGTAGCATTGAAGTGTAAACTTTTTCACGGAATTCACAGCGTGTCCTCACCTTACAAGCTTAGCTGTTCAGTTCGTGTCAATAAATTTGTCGGCTCTGCTCCTCAGCAATGCAAATGTTCAGTTATTTGCATGGTTCAAAATGAAGATTGATTTGAGATATCCCTGAACTCATATACATGTTCTCTGTTAATGTAAAGTTTCTGTACTATTTCCCATATTCTTGAAAGGTTTCATTAGCTTTACTTTTGGTACATCTGTAGTATTTCCCATATTCTGGAAAGTTTTCATTAGCCTTCCTTTTGGTACATCAAATTTTTGCTTTCAAATACACATTGTGTTTTCCCACTCAACACACAGGTAATGCAGGTCACACAGAAAACAGAGTGTCTGTCTCAAGGGGCCCATAGTGGAGAGATCCAGAGACTGACTAATATTTCTAATTCATTATGAGCAGTACAGTGACAGAGGAGCAGAGAAGGTGCCAGGTCTATGATCTATGGCTGGACATTTGTCTGTAAGATGGGACCGGGAAGGCACTGAGGGGCAGGGTAGAGTTGGGTATTGACAAGAGAACTGTTAGTTTGGCCTGTGTTGGAAAAGGGTCTAGGCCAAATGAAGATGAGAAGCCAGAGTAGGATAGATCAGGGTAAAAATCATCCAAATAATGTACTAGAGAATTGATATGGGTAATTCAAAATGATATATATTTTATTTAATGTATTAGTCTGTTAGGGCTGCTGTAACAAAAGTCCAACAGATTGGATAGCTTCTACAACAGAAATTTATTTTCTCAGTTTCTGGAAGCTGAACATCCAAGATTAAGGTGACGGCAGATTTAGTTTCTCTTGTGGTCTTTCTTTTCAACTTGCAGGAAATGCCTTCTTGCTGTTTCCTCACATGGCTTTTCCTCTGTGGGTGGGCATCATTGGTGTCTCTTTCTTTTCTTTGAAGGACACCAGTCAGGTTGGATCAGGGCCCAGCCTAACTCTCATTTTAACTTAATCACTTCTTTATAGGCCCTACCTCTAAATACAGTCACCTTCTGAGGTACTGGGGTTAGGGTTTCAACAGATGGATTTTGAGCCCATAACACTTATAAAAATACATTTTAAAGCTATATCATGTATGAAGTTAGTCTGTGATCTTAGATTAATGGTTTCAAACATTAAAATGCAGATTGCTAGATCCCATCCTGTTCCCATGAGTTTCTGATTCAGTAGGTCTAGGAAAAGGGCTGAGAATTTTCATTTCTGTAAGTTCCCAAGTAACCCTGATGATGCTGATCTTAGGACCACACACTAGTGGGCAATTAAGGAAGTTTATTATTCAATGTAACCTGCTGACAGCTTGAAAGAAGGAAGTGGGGATTCCATGGAACTGAATTCTGCCAATAACCTGAATAAACTTGAAAAAGGATTTATGTCCAGAGACTCTGGAAAGGATTGAAAGCCTTGACTTTGGCCTGTGGAATTCTAAGTACAGAACCAGTTGAGCTGCACTGTACTCTGACTTCTAACCCACCGAAACTGTGAGATAATAAATGGATGGTGTTTTAAGACACTCTTAGTGGTAATTTGTCTTGGCAGCAATAGACAACTAACAGAAGAGATCATTGTTGTTCTGTAAAAACCATGTGGACATATCACTCTCCCAAAATATGTGGTTATTATATACACAAAGGTTGGCTAACACTTTATCAAGTCTTAAAAGTAAAAATAAAGATATAGTCCTGCAGGAAAAAAAACTAATTGGTTTGTCTAACTCAGTAGTTTTTTCTTTTTACAAATTTATTTGACCACTAAATTTTTTCAACAAAATGTTTGTGAGTCTACTACCTAAAACTCATTAAAAGCATATAGATTCTGCTGCTTTAGGAGCGTTGATATTAGGACTATTTCATGCTAGCCATGTAGGAAATAATTCCAAATCCCATTTCCTTGGGCTCAACTCTTGGAATGTCTATTTCAAGAGATAATATTTTTCTAGTGAATTTAATAAAAAATAAATTCCCTCTCCTCACAATCTATATCTAGATGTTGCAGATACCTACAGGCCAGGCAGATAATATAAATGAGTGAAGTGGGCTGATTGTAAAAGAATAGGAAATCATGTGGCTCAAGCATACATATGAGAGTTTCTCTGTAGTGGATATCTCTAGTTATGACTATGTCTGAAGATCTTGCACTTTATTAGGTAGGCCAAATTTCTTTCCGAAGTACTTATAGCAGTTTTCACTCCCACCAGAAATATTTAAAAATTCCGTAACATTTTATTTCTTTAAAAAACAAGAAAGAGATGTTTTCTAGAAAGTATGACAAAGTGTGTTAAATCAAATGGTGGGTTGGATAGACATGTGTCTACTTCCTTGTTTTGTGTGGTATTTTTTATTTATTTGAAGTATTTTATAAATCATCATAAAGATTTAAATAAATAAAAGAAGAGATAAATAAAAATGCATAGAGAGTTGTGGGGACTGTGGCAAGCTGGAGAGCATGACTTATATAAAGCATGCATTCTCTGCTCTATTCCAGCTAAACAGTGTCATGTAGTAGGGCATTGTGAGATGTGCTTGAATTTTTAAGAGCAGCCTCAAATTCAAATTTTTATGTGAAAATTTCCAACATTTAAAATAAGGGGTAGACCAAGGATGCCTGGGTGGCTCAGTCGGTTAAGTGTCTGCCTTCAGATTAGGTCATGATCCCAGAATCCAGGGATCGAGTCCTGCATCCCGCTCCTTGCTCAGCGGGAAGCCTGCTTCTCCCTCTGCCTGCTGCTCCCCTAGCCTGTGCTCTCTCTCTCTATCTCTCTCTGTGACAAATAAATAAAATCTTAAGAACAAAAACAAAACAACAAAAAAGTAAAATAAGTTGTGGACCAAATGAGACCCGTTTGTGTCTGGGATTTGGCTGGTAAGCTTTGGATTCTTTTCCTTCAGTCTTTGAAGGAGTTGCTTACTGGTCATGCTCCTCTGCCCTTCCTTCCTGATCACTAGGTGAGGTTGGTAGGAGGTTATTTATCAGAGAGTCTACCTTTCCCGCACCTGGGAAAAGCAAGTATGAAGAAGTGCAGTTCTGAGCTCTTTAACATCTAGAATAAAAAGTAATAAGCATTCTTGGCTTGAATGGTTTTTTGAAAACCAGAACCAAACAGATAGGGTTCAATAACTTCCTTTTGTCCACAGAATAAAAGCAAAACAGTCAAACATTTAAGCCCTGTTTTACCTTTTTTTAACTTTATTTTTGACTGTTCTTTTTGTTGTGCCCTTTGTTCAGACCGAACTGAACTTGTTATTGTCTGGAGAAGGAGTATAACAAAAATTTAGAGCAAAGGCTGTGGAATTGAACTTACCTGGGGTTGAAACCAGACTTCATCATTACTTGCTGCATGACTTTGGGCAAGATATTCCATTTCTCTGATCCAAATTATCTTTACTAGAAAATGGGGACAATCATATTATTTATATTACATGTTTGTTAAGAAGATAAAATGGGACCATATATGCATATAAGTCCTAAGAACAATGCCTGGTACACAATAAGTATTTGATACATCTTAGCTTTTATTATCTTCTGTAAAATCAGGGTAATAACAATATCACTATGAGAGTGGAATTAGGTAATATTTGTAAAGTGCTGAATGAGTGGTAGGCACAAATAGTAGCTATAATTCTTATTCTCTGTGCTTTCCCACCTGTCTGTACCGATGCTAGTCTCTCTGATTGAAAGTTCTTCTCCAGTGTCTGCATGTTCACATTCTACCCATTTTCAAATGTGATTTCAAATGCCATCTCCTCCAGAAAGTGGTCATTCACTAATTCACAATGTATTTATTAAGAACCCTCTTCTGAACCCATATCATTTTATCTTGGCACTTTTTGTTTTTCATGCTTGTAATATGTTGATTTTTTAAAAATATAAAAATGTCAGTTTTTGGAAGGCAGGATATATTTTTTATTCATCTTTATGTCTCCCACCATCACACAGGGGTAGACACAGAGTAGGCAGTTATTTACTTTTTTCCCCAAAAGTAAGTAAACCTTTATGGAAATTCTCCTTCTTTGACTAGGGGATCTAATTATTGTGGCAGATATGTTTCCATCAAAAGACACAGGAATTCAGTCTTAAGAGAGTATGCTTATTGAGAAATGGTATCTTAAAATTTATCTTTGTGCTACCTATCTTTAGCCACAAATATTTTTTCCCACCGACCCACAAAGATCGACATGTCCAAACCACCTGTACTCTTCAGAGGCTGGGAGTTTATAGAATAACTCACTTGTAAACATCTCATTCAAGAAATCAGAGTTGCTATTTAAAACAGTTGTTTCCAAACCAGCAATAGATTAATGTGCTTAAAGCTTCCTAAATTACTTAAATTCTTTGCTAAATCCTTGACAAAATAGAACATAGTTTTATCCTATTGATTAGAAAATTTCCTGGTTGCAGGAGGGTTACATTGACACCATTCTTCCTAACTAGTTATGTGAACTTGAACAAATCATTCTACCTTTCTAGATATGAACCTTGTATGTGTAAAGGGACTGTTCATTACCTCGAGACTGTTCGCTATTTGTACTGCCCTAATTTGTGAAAAACAAATCTTGTAATTGGCAGCTCATTTTTACCTCATCTATTCCCTCTAAAAAAGAATTTTTAAAACTATTTGGAAAAAGGCTAAGGGCAAGGTAAAGGAAGAGAAAGGACAGTCAGGTTTTCTGCAGATGGATAAAGATTTATTTGGAGGGGACTATTTTGGGGAAGATAATGGTATTGACTGGAGCAGCTGTGGGTTTTCAGAAAGGGGATAGCAGAATATGAATTTCAGAAAATGAGGCTCTGGGTTGTGTGTTCATGTGGAGCAAGATGCCAATGCCACCTCTTTTTGCCTCAAAGTTTTAAGAGAGGTCAAAAGGCTGAGAGGATTTTGGGGGACTTTCATATCCTAAAGTGAAGTGCTCGGCAACCTAGGTGGCACTTACAAAGGGGGAGATAAAAAATAGATTTTCTTAGCAATAATCCATCACACATCCATATATCACAGAGGGTAAGGCTGAAGAAGCTGAGAGAGAGGATTTATTGGAGAAAGTTGTCAGTATGTTGGATTATTCTCTTTCACCAACCATGCCCCTTGTGAAGGCCATGGGTAGAAGGATGCTTCCCTTTTACTTTAAACCCAGTGGAAAGTTTGTGTCCTTTAGAATGTGAGGGACTCATAGGTTGATATTTGACTCATGCCTGAAGAGAGCTGACCCTGCATCTTCCTGATCATAGGGGAATGAGGGCTGTGATAAAAGCAAGCTGCACTTCCACCAATAATGAGGCAAAGGTGAGATTTTTTGGAGACAAATATGGAACCCATGGATGGTGATAGCGACTTCTTAAAAACTATCTTGCCCTAGAAGACTATTGGACCATGAAACCTGATGGATAGCTGCAGGGAACCAGGTTGAGGCGAGGCACTGCATGTGCCATTGGGAATGTTGACTTGCTGTCCTAGGTCCTTAGTGAGGGGGTCTCTGAGGTACCTGCAAAAGTTTCCCCATTTCCATCCCGAGGGAAAGGATTAGTTTTGCACATCTGCCACGTACATGGGCATCAATCCCAGATCCTCCACAGAGCGGTTGTGTGAGACATATTGTGAACACTTTCCTCTCCTTTGCAGTGCTCCGACCCATATGGGAAGAGGAAGCGGGGCAGGCTTACCGTATTCCTTCCTTCTTCACTTGGGGCAGATGGGATTTGAGGGAGAAGAGAAGTTCCAAACTGAGTTTTGATTTTTACACTGACCTGGATAGACTTATCCAGGATAGAATTTATACCAGTCCATGTGTTTTTTTTTTTTAATGCCCAAAACAAAAGCTTCCCCATATTTAGTGTAATAGTGACTGGAAAAGCCATGGTACCTGTCTGGGATTCCATCCGGGGAGGGGGCGGAATGAGTTCATGAAGCCAGTTTAATGGGGAGCAGTAAGAAGAATATAGTTGCTTTCATCTTTGCATGAGTCCAGCTCCCACTCAGTGAATCAGTTATAATGGTTTATGAGAAAAGTAAGTAAAAATGGAATTCAAAAAAGTTTTTACTTTTGATTATTAACCGAGCTCTTAAAATATGCCACTGTTCTAAAACTGATTCACATGAGACTCTGGATTTATTGTAATTATATATGTATAAGAGGAATGGGTTAGGTGATCTTACCTGTCTCTTCAAAACTGTATTTCCATGATTTTAAAAACTGATATGGTGCTTTGGAGTGAATTTAGAAAAGAAACTGCTAAAAGCTAAATATCCTAGTATGAAATTAAAATAATCTTCAGAGTAGTGTTATCAGTATATATTAGGATTGAATTTAATGTAGGAACTAGATTCCAAAGTTACCATGGAAGGCAAAAATCTGGCACAGCAGGAATTGCCCCCGAAGATTTTTTAAGCTATTCACAAAGCATACTTAGTAGTTTCGTAGGAATGAAAGACTGTATATTTGTTGGGTCCATCACCTATTTATTCATTTGACAACCCTGTACATCTTTCAAACATAAATCCAGATGCCATCTTCTCTGGAAAGCCTTGTGCCACTTCCCTTTCTATTTGTGCCATAGCTAGAGGCTCCCAAGACGGTCTGAACTTTCCTATTATAGCAGTTAGCACACTCTATTGTAACTGGCTGTTTATCGTTATGGGATGTTTAACAGCAGAAGAATATCTTAGTGCACTGCAGAGAGTTATATAAATATTTTCAGTTTCTCAAGGGATGACTTACTTTTAAGAATGACACCTAGCACTCCTGGAAACAATACATTCTGGATTTGGTAGTCTTATGGTCTGGATTTAGATTATAGCTACTTAAGAAAATTGGATGTAGATGGTGAAAGGAGACTGATACGTTTTAAAAAGTTGACTCTTCCCAAGTCTACATAATTAAATGGCTTATAGTTTGATTTTTTTCCTTTTCTTTTTTTACCATGCTACCTCTGCTTTTGATGGATGTACTCTTGGTTTGGAATTTGCCTTGGGAAATCAGCAATCCAGCTAAAATCTAATACTCGAATTATTTATTTCTTTTTAAAGATTTTATTTATTTATTTGACAGACAGAGATCACAAGTAGGCAGAGAGAGAGGAGGAGCCCGATGTAGGGCTCGATCCCAGAACCCTGGGATCATGACCTGAGCCGAAGGCAGAGGCTTTAACCCACTGAGTCACCCAGGTGCCTCTCTAATTCTTTAATAAACACTTTTATATAATATTTTAACTCATACAAAAGAATGTACCACTTACACTTAAGTTATGAAACATAATAATGCAACAAACCCTTATGAACTCACCTCCCCACTAATACCAGCAAATTAGCAATAACATTGAAACTACTTAAACTCCTTATTCTTTTTCTTTGCTGTCTTTGACAGCAATAATATTTAGCATTAAATTGCTTTGTAAGAAATATTATCACATATAAATGCAAACAGTATATTTTTACTTTTATTTTTAGCTGTGTTCAATGGTATCATACTATATGTAGTGTTTTGTTTTGTGACTTTAAAAAAATAAACATTATGTGTATAAAATTTATGCAATGTTGTATGTAGTATCTATTGATAGATAGTTGAGTGCATTGTATATATTGATTTATTTTCACTTCTAAATAATATTTCATTGTTTAAATATTTTCAAGTTTATTCTTCTTTTGATGGACACTTGGGTTTTTAAAAATTAGTTTCTTTGCTACATAAACACAGCTGTTATTACCATTTTTGAATGTTTCCTTCTGAACATGTGCAAGAGTGTTTATAGGTATGGCTGTGTTTTGATGGGGTTTAGGACATACTACCCCTAAATGTGGCACCTTGGCATAGTACGTATTTTAAGCTGAAGAAATTTGAGGAGTGGCATGTGCAGGAAAGCCCTTCCTCTGAAACAATTCATAAAACTTATGTGTGACAGGTGTTCTCCCTACACCTGGAGGGAAGGAAAAGCCTGATCTTCAAGATACTGAGAGGAATCTGAATGAAGGGGCCTCGCTATTTCCCTCAGCTTATTACATTTAGTTTATACTCTTTCTTTTGTCCTAGCACAGTTTTCCATGACTCTCCACTCTCCATCAAACCTAGCATAAAACATTCATATTTAACCACTTCTTTGGGTCTTTTGTTTCTTTATGAAGGTTCATGTGTCATGTGACATTTACACTAAATACATTTGCATGCTTCTCTCTGTTAATCTGTCTTTTGTTACAGGTGAGAAATCAGAACGTTAGAGGAAAAGGACAGTTTTCTCTTCTATATTGTGTATCTATATATGCACATATATATCTGTATTTATATAAATATATGTGTATAAGAATGGAATGATTAAGCTGTGGTAAAGTCATATGTTCAGATTTATAGGCAGATGCTAAAATGTTTTCCCAAATGATTGCACCACTTTATACTTCCAGCTGTTATTTGTGAAGTCCTCTTGCTATAGTGCTTGTCAGCTCTTTATACCCTCAGATTTTTAAAGTTTTTGCCAATATAGTAAGCACAATATTAATTTTACCATAATGGAATTTCATTGAGAATCTTTTCATATATTTATTGGTCATTTTAATTTCTTCTGTAAAATGCCTGTTCATATCATTTTCTTATTGATTGTAGAAATCCTTGTATAGTCTGTAAATTAATATTTTGTCATTATATGTATTGTAAATATTGTCTCCTAATTTATGGCTTGTTTCTTTTCTTTTTCTAAAAAAATTCTATATTAATGAACAAAAATTTTTTAATTTTGAAGTTTTCAAACTTAAAAAAAAAAAGATGGATACTTTTAATGTTTGGTTTGATGAACTTTCCCTTTCCTGAAGGCATGAGGATAAACTACTAGTCTTTTTTCTAAAAATCTGGAAATTCTGCCTTTTTATATTTAAATCTTTAGTTTGACTCTGATAGATTTTTTGTTCAGGGTGTGAGGTACTTTTTCCCCCAAGAATAACTGATCTTTCCAGTTCCATTTACTGGCTGGCTTCTAATTGATCTACAATGTCATGTCTTTCATATAACAAGTATCCTTATTTGTATAAAAATAAAAGTAATATAATATTATATAATACCATTCCCTTGATTTTGAGCTTCTGGAAGGCAAGATCTGTTTTTGGCAAAGTGTCTGTGGTAAGGAAAAGGAAGAAAAATAAATAAAAATTGATCTTTAGTGAGACATCTGTGTGGCTCACTTGGTTAAGTGTCCAACTCTTGATTGTAGCTCAGGTCTTGATTTCAGGGTCATGAGATCGAGCCCTGAGTCAGTCCTCTGCACTAGGTGTGGAGCCTATGAAGATTCTCTCTCTTCCTCTCCCTTTCCCAATCGCATGCGCTGTCCCCCTTTTCCCCCACCCTGGTGCTGTCTCTCTTAAAAAAAAAATTGATCTTTGTTAAGATCATTAAATGATAAATGAAAACATAATACTTTTGCTCAAAAGCTTTTTGTAACTTGTTGTTTGCTGAAGTTGATATTCCTCTAGAGGAATTTTTATTTTATTTTATTTATTTATCTGAGAGAGATCACGCACAAGTGGTGGGGAAGGGTGAAGGGAGAGGGAGAAGCAGGCTTCCCATTGAGCAGGGAGTCTGAGGTGGGCTCAGTCCCAGGATCCTAGGGTCATGACCTGAGCTAACGGCAGTTGCTTAACAAATTGAGCCACCCAGGTGCCTAGGGAATTTTTAAAAAATGTCTAGTATGTCAAAATACATTTACCTGAACATATAGACTTTTAAGTTCTGAATCTTGGGAGAATTTAACTCTTTATAGCACAAATTGTAGAAACAAAGAAAAACTTGGTATTTCTAGAGTATGGAAAATTTGAGTAGAATTCAAATTGATTACACATAAATCTCATAACTTCAAATAAATGTTTATGGTTTTAACAAATAAAAAAGTACATTTCTACACAGCAGATTTCTCCTGGTACCTGATAAGAAGAATTGGGGTGGGGTGGGAGTGGGAAGGTAGCTGCTTAAGATAGAAACCTTGCACGGAGCTGTTCATGAGAGATAGTCTGGCTGGCTACTCAGCCAGAACCTTCGGCAAGCTTCGGAGAAGCCGTCAAACTTCATTATATTTTTTTTTAGAATGGATTTGTTTTTACAAAGTATGTTCCACATGGACAGTGTTTAGGGAAACTACAAATTCTGGGGCAGTTCTGCCCTCAGTAGGCAGCAGATTTAGATTGGGCTTCTTTAATATCTGAAGTATTTCAACTCCTGTGACCTAAGCATATACTACTATCAGCTTTTCTAGTTTTAGAGTCCCTTCACAACTCTACAAAAGTAGCCTGATGAAGTCTGTCCATAAATATGGGAATAGGAGAGAGAGGGAGGGACAACTCCTTTTCCATCTTCTGACTGAACTGATTGAATACTAGCAAAGTGTAATTCTTTTATTGACCTTGAAAGGTCAACCTTTGGTTTGTTTAGGATTTCTCTTATGGCCATTTGATCCTTTCCTTGTACTGTCCTCCATTATGTGTCCTAGGTTCTTCTCACCTATTGGAATCCTCTTTGGGAAGAAGGCTGAGAGTAAAGCATGGAGCAGGACAGTGGGCCTATGAAGGGACTGGATGTGAACTGTGAGTGTGGAAGTTGTGGAGTCAATACTACTCTTTCTTTCTAAAACTCTGATAGCTGATATTATTCTGGAGATAGCTCAAAACTCTGTGAACTTTAGACTTAAAAACAAAAAGAAAAATCCTTCAGCTCGCTGCAAGTCTTGACTACTCCTTACCAAATTATATTAGAATCAATAAATTCAATGCAAATGACTTTATTTTGGAGGTGGTCTGGGTTAAATATCACTTGTAATACAAGAAGTGATAAAATGAAGTAGCATATAAAGCCAATCAATCTGTAAAATAAAACAGGTTAATTTGAATCTGTGTTCAATGGTAAAAACAAAAGCTACTATTTGGGTACTAAAAAAGGGTGTGGCTGTGAGTAATTGTTTCTTCCTTGGTAGGGGAAATAAATTTGGAGAGTTCAAAAATAGCCAGCTTTAAATAAATGATGTACACAACACATGTTTTAAAAAATGTTTAAGGGAAATGAAGAACTTGTTCTTAATAGAGTCTCATGCAATTTATATTTCAGTACATATAAACAACTTCCCTTTTTATTTTTCAATACATTCAAATGAAAGATTGCAATAAAAATCCAGTGGGAGTACATGATAGGGCCATTTTTATGTCATTATGTTCTGGCATTATCTGGGAAAGTAATTTAAAGTATTTTATTAGATAAATGCCTTGATGAGATTACAAATGGTTTGGAAGGGTGATACATTACCTTAAAAAAATCAGTACAAGGATATTGAAATAGAATTATCATGATAATTCAAGTTACCTTCACTTGAAAAACAAATGCTCCTCCCTGTCAAGAAAATGTAATTCTTATTTCACAATGAAATTCCTGGTAATTGGAATTAAAAATAATGACACTATATTTACTTGGCACCAGTCAGCCAAATCTTTAGCATTAAAGTCAAGCAGAAAATGGACTAATGGACAGTGGCTGTTGAGACCAAAAAGCTGCATTTATTTGAGTTAATTATTCAGATAAAATAAAAGAACCGAAGTAAGTCATCACTAGATAGTTTTAGAGAAAAGCTGTTTGCCCTTTGCAGAACTTCCACAAAAGCCAATGGCTCAATCAGATGCTTGATAAGCTCCAGATAACATCTCAACTCCAGGACCTTATCTAAAGAGCCTGCATTTTTAAAAAAAATTTTTGTCATTTGTCTACCAAGTACTAGCAATTGAACTTGAGTCAACTGAAGAGATACAAAAATAGGTCATTTATAAGTGAATTGGCACTCTGGGAACAAGAAGAGTGTATTGTTTTATTGTCTCTGGCTCTGATTTGAGGTTTAAAGCAGTGGTTTTCAGATGTGAATGTGCTGAAGAGTCTCCAGGATGCCTGTAGACTTCCTTGGGATGATTCCTCTTAGTAGATCTGCACTGTTGTTATAGAATTTTGATTTTAAGAAATATCTGAGATGATTCTGATGCTTATGGTTTAAAGTTCTTTTTTTTTTTTTTTAAAGATGTATTTATTTGAGAGAGAGAGAGAGAGGGAGAAAGCGCATGGCAGGGATGGGGGGCCAGAGGGAGAGGGAGAGAAGCTCAAGCTGACTCCCAATTGAGTCTACAGCCTGGTAACAGGGTTCCATCCCAGGACCCTGAGATCATGACCCGAGTTGAATTCAGGAACCGGCCGCTTACCTCTTTTTTTTTTTTTTTAAAGATTTTATTTATTTGACAGACAGAAATCACAAGTAGGCAGAGGCAGGCACAGAGAGAGGGGGAGGCAGGCTCCCTGCTGAGCAGAGAGCCCAATGTAGGGCTCCATCTCAGGACACTGGGATCATGACCTGAGCTGAAGGCAGAGGCTTTAACCCACTGAGCCACCCAGGTGCCCCCTGCCGCTCAACCTCTTGAGCCATCTAGGAAACCATTAAGATCTTACTTTGGGAAACACTGACATATTTTCAGTTGTTTGCTACATTTGCCATTCTTCATTGCCTCTATTTAAGCCCTAACAGCCTAAGACAAACATGACCTGGGTGTAGGATGTGGGGTCAGAACACACTGTATTTCATTCTAATCTGTCCTATTTCATTCAATCATTAATTTTAGCAAATACTCATTAGGCCATAGAGTGGGGAGAGACTAAGTACTTAAACAAAAAAAATGCATTTTGCTATTAAGAAACTTGCAAATCTTGCAATATATGTATAATAAGGTAAAATAAAGGGAATTTGAGGGGGGGACAAGATGGCGGGGAACTAGGAGGAGGCGCCGGTTCAACCTGTCCCCTAAAGTGAGCTGATTACCTACCAAGGAACTCCGATTACCCATGAAATCAGCCCGAGATCAGAATTCTACACATCAGGATCTCTACGGGGGCAGAAGACACCAGTGGGCAGTCTTTTTTGTTTGTCTGTTTTTGTTTGTATACTTTACAAACCTTACCTTGGGGCCCATTTGGGCTGAGCCTTCTCTTTTATCCTTCTTTCTTTTTCCT
>PISX010019106.1:0-39055 GCA_004024625.1 Mellivora capensis
TTTTGTTTTGTTTTGTTTTTTTGGATTGAGAAAATGGGTAGTCGTTCGTGGACTTTATTTTAAATAAGTGAAACTTTCATTTTTTTCAGTTGGCCTTAAGGAACCACCTAAGTTTTGATCCTCACGATTTTTTAAGACGATTTACTTAAGGGCGGCGCTTGGGTGGCTCAGTTGGTTGAACGTCTGCCTTTGGGTCGGATCATGATCTCAGGGTCCCGGGATGGAGCTCAGCACCCAGCCTCCAGTTCCCTGCTCAGAGGCGAGTCAGCTTTTCCTTCTGCCCCTCCCCCTATTCATGTTCTTTCTCTCTCTCTCTCTCTCAAATAAATAAAATCTTTAAAAAAAAAAAAAAAAGTACAATTTACTTAACTAATGATGCTGTATATCCATGAAGGAACTTTGGCATGCAAGTATACCTTTTCAGAGAACATCTGATGGATGAAAAAATCCTAATGAGGTAATGTGGAATGGAAAAAGCAAGAGGCCAGACTTCATGTAGAGGGAGGTTCCCCGTTGTTCCAGGTGTTTACCTATGCCTACGTGTCTGTGTTTCTGTGTTGAATAAGTGGGAAGAGATACTGCAAAGAAACACACTAAAAAGTTCCCCGTGTTTATCTTGGGGAACTGAAATTATGGTTCACATTGTCTTCCTCATTTTTGTCTGCATTTTCCAATTTGTCGTAGTGAAAGCAAATTGTGTCCTAATTGGAAAAAATGGTGACTTAAAAAGCTTTCTAAAATAATATAAAAATATAAACAATTATAGAGGCTATGGCTGATGGTGATTTTAAAACATGTGTATATCTCTGATTGCCGTCACAGTTGGAAGAGTCAAGGTCAGCAGCTCTCAAACATTTCGGTCTCAGGTCTCCTTTATAAGACTAAAAATTATTGAGGCCTCCAAAGGGCTTTTGTGTGAATGGATTATATCTATTGATCTTTAGTAGAAATTAACACTGCAAAAAATGTTGAGTATTTTTATTAATTCAGTTAAAAGTATAATAATAAACCCATTACATGTTAGCATAAACAACATATGTAATGAAAAGTAACTATTTTTTTAAGATTTTTATTCATTCATTTGAGAGAGAGAGAGCATGAGAGGGGAGAAGGTCAGAGGGAGAAGCAGACTCCTCATGGAGCTGGGAGCCCAATGTGGGACTCAATATCGGGACTCCGGGATCATGACCTGAGCTGCAGGCAGTCGCTTAGCCAACTGAGCCACCCAGGTGCCCAAAAGTAACTCTATTTTTCAAAGAAGAAGTCCTTCCATGAGAAAAAGAGCATTGTTGTCTGTCCCTGCAGATCTCTGTAAACGTCTGGCTTACTAAAAGGCATCTGGATTCACATATGCTTCTGTATTCCATCTGTTGTGAGACGTCATTTTGACTGAAGTATATGAAAACTATTTGGCCTCACAACAAATATGTGTTTGGAAAAGAGAGGAAGTAATTTAAAGATTTATTTTAAGAGAGAGAGAGAGAGTAGGGGGAGGGGAAGAGGGAAAGAATCTCAAGCTGATTTCCTACCGAGCGCAGAGCCCAACGCAGGGCTCCATCTCACAACCCTGAGATCACGACCTGAGATGTAATGGAGAGTCAGACGCTTAACCGACTGAGCCACCCAGGTGCCCTGAGAGGAAGTAATTTAATAACCTGTTCAGAGAGTGCTGGATGTTCCCTTTCTACTATACTGTGGTGGGTTCACTGCACATGGCACCTTGGTCAGACCACGGGGACGGGTGAGGAAAGAACAGATGCTCTCTTCACTGAAGTCACAGGGGATCCAGGCTGGGTGAGCTCTCGCCATCTTAAATGTTACCAGTCACCTCGCCATGGGGAAAGGAGAGTCCCAGAGGATCTTGCACTGACAATTACGTCTTCTACCCAGAACTAACACAATTCATTCATCTCTACTCAGCATTGTCCAGGCAGGTCAAACGGCTCCATCCAAGCACACCAGACTGGACGCTGTAATCCCACTGAGCCTGCAAGGGCAGCCACTGGAAGTCATTGCCAGCTAGCTCTGATCACTGCAACAGCTGCACTTCAAGTGAACTTCAAAAATTATGGACATTACAGAGGGCCCGTGATGTAACGAACAGTGAGTATTATAAAAGACGGATGAATTGGGTGCCTGGGTGGCTCAGTCATTAAGCATCTGCCTTCAGCTCAGCTCAAGTCACGGTCCTGGGGTCCTGGGATCCTGGGACCAAGCCCCACATCGGGCTCCTTGCTCGGCCAGAAGCCTGCTTTCCCTGTCCCACTCCCCCTGCTTGTGTTCCTGCTCTCACTGTCTCTCTCTGCCAGGTAGATAAATAAAATCTTAAAAAAAAAAAACAACTGATGAATCACTGACCTCTAGCTCTGAAACTAATAGTATATTATATGTTAATTAATTGAATTTAAATAGGAAAAAATTTTAAAAATTATATATTATTAACTGTAAAAAAAAATTACCCAAACTGAATGAAGTGGATGTGATAAAAATTAAAGCCCTCCCAGCTAAATCAAACACCATCTCGAGACTGAACTCTTCTGATTTTCTTGGAATTCTTTCCTGCCTACTTGATCTGTACCTATAACAAGTTTATAACCCTGTTTGTTCTTCTCTAATGTGTTCAAATGCTATCTTGCAACTTCTTGTTTCACTTAACAATATATTATAAAAATGTTTTCCTGCCTGGACTTATTTTCGGAAATGGGTAAAGAATACCTTTGTTTTACTCAATGTTCTAGTGAAGAACAATTAAGATTCTTCTAGTTATTTTTTTTTGCTATTATAGAGAAAACTGCAATGAATATTCTCCTACACATATGTCCAAGTATGTCTAAAAATAGTATTCCCAGGGTCATAATGTACCAAAACGCATAGGGTATTTTAAATCCTAATAGATATTTTCAAATGCTCCTCCAAATAAAGTTAACAATAATTTACTCCCAACTAATACTATCCATGTTACCCTAGACATTCACAAACACTGGACATCACCATCTTTTTCATTTTTGCCAATGTGTTCGGTGGGAAATGCTACCACATAGTAGTTTTAATTATGAATTGATTTGTTTTAATTTTTGTCAGCTATTATATTTATTTTTCTATGAACTGCCTATTCATACATTTTGCCCATTTTTCTGCTCTAGCTTGCCTTTTCTTCTTAGAAGGGATTTTTGCATGGTAAATGCAGCAGGCACAGAGATGCAGCCCTCCGATCCCCCCTTCAAGCTGTTGAGCTGCAGAGAGGGTGGCTATCTGGTAGCCAGCTGTTGGTTCCTTCAAGGTCACCCTCAGCTTTCCAGCCTGGGCCACAGTCTTCTCAGGGCAGCCCACAGCCAATGACTGAGCACAAAAAAAGAACACCCAGCAGAGAGAGAAAGGGCAAGGTGACCACTCTAGCCAAGTGGAGCGACAGGGACATGTCCACATGTCCCTTTTGATTGGTAGCCCCTCCATCCACTACACCCACCCCCACAGTGGCTTCCTCTGAGGGTGGAGTTCCTTGTCCCCTAAGGGAATAAACAAAATATAATGAGGTTGGGAGAATTTCTGATTTTGAAAAGTTAAAGAACATTCTGCCCTTCTTCTCTTGGCAACCGTGCACTAAAAACCACAAGGAGAATGAGAAGCAGAGATAATCACCAATAAAACCACAACACATGAAGATGGAAGGTAGATCATTGGGAGGGCAGATGGCTTTTCAGAGCAGACGAAGGGGAATCCAACAGAAAGTCAAGTTCATTTTAAAGAGTGCTGACTTCCCCAAATCACACCTCTTCCTCATCCAGCTAAGATGTAAGGAGAAACTGAGTCAGGCTCAGGCAGACTAAGGCAGGGGACGGAAGAGAATGATTAATAAAACCTTGACTCCACTTCCCTTTCCAGCTCCCAGAGCTTGGTAGCCGTGCTCATAACCTCTGGACAGGAACTTGAAGTCTCTCTAGAACCTCTCCTTGAACCAGAAATGGCACAAGTATCCATACCGCACCATTACACTGATCATTAACACTGTTCAGACCCAGAGAAAACACCTCCAGATCCAGACAGTTGGAAGCACCTAGGAAAAAGCGGCTTCCTCCTTCAATGATTCCCACCCCACAACAAGCCCCACCTGCGCACATCCCAGTGATCTTCTGGGGGGATCCACACTTACACAGATGATCACCAGTATTTACAGGAAAACCTCCAGAAGCACAAGGCGGGGGGGAGGAAACGAATACACCATTCATTGATTCTTCTATTGACTTTTGGATTATTTCCACCAACCCCCATTTTCTGCTGCTGCACAAATGCTGCTCCTTGCCTCCTAAGTCATTTTTAGGACTAGAAATGCTGGATTTCAGGGTAAGTAAATTCACAGCTTTGCAAGGTTGTATCAAATTGTTTTCCAAAAAAAGCTTGTTCCAATTTATACCCCACCAGCAGTTTGCAAGAGCTCCCACTGGGGAAGGTCTTCTCCATGTGCACACCTGGGAGGTTCTATCTCAGAGAATCTTAAACACTTTGAATCAGCCACCACCTCGTGGCACCCACTCTTCCATATTCAGAACACGAGGGCCCAGGAGTCAAGGAGGGGAAATGGGCATGGCTCCCTTCACTACTACACCAATAAACCATTTGCCACATTTCTGCTTTTCCATCTGGAGACTTTAGGCTCCCCAGGGAGGAATGCTTCCTCTAGGGAGCACAGCAAAGCTTCCTTTGAACCAGTAGCTGAGACTGCTGCCTGGCCACCTTGGAACTTCTTATGTCAATGAAAGAGCAGGTAATCAAGGGGGTCACTGAACTGGCCAGATAACTCTGGTTACTGAGGGGAAACGGAATTGCTACCACACCACGGGCAACATTAGTCCACTTTCCGCTTCTCTCCCTCAGCCGGGAGGTGCTCCTTCCTCAAATCCGAGTCCCAGCACCACAGGGGACCTCCTCCCAGAGCTCCCAGGACAGCTTGGCAGCTCAAGTCTCCTTAGCGGCCAGCTTCCAGACTCTGGAGGGCTCTTCCTTCATGCTTCTAGGTTCTGGTCATGATCAGCTCCTTTGAGGTTTACTTAAAACCTGGGGGAGGCAGATTTCCTGCAGTTACTGACCCTGTGTGATCTCAGTTTTCCTTTTCCCCAAAAAACTGTTTCACGGACTCTATTTTACTTCTCTCTGTTAAAATAACTAATGGGGCTTCCATTTTCTATGTAAACGCTGATATTCAAAAGAAGTTCTTCATAGCATTGCATAAATTCTTAAAATCTCATTGCTAGGAACTTGAGGTTTTTGCCATTTAGTACCTTTCAAAATATTTTTGTTTATTCCTGGTGAATAGAGATGCATCTGAATTTTATTTTTTTTTAAAGATTTTATTTATTTATTTGACACACAGAGAAAGATCACAAGTAGGCAGAGAGGCAGAGAGAGAGGAGGAAGCAGGCCCCCTGCTGAGCAGAGACCCGACGCGGAACTCGATCCCAGCACCCTGAGATCATGACCTGATCCAAAGGCAGAGGCCTTAACCCACTGAGCCTAATAGTTTACCAGGTTAATTTGTTTTCTATATCAAGTTACATTATCTCTGGATAATGGCTATTCCTTTCATTGTTTCCAAACCTTTTTTTTTTCTTACTTCACTGCTAGAACCTCCCACATATGATTTAATAAAAGTAGGAATTCTGGGTATGTTAATCTAGTTGCTGAATTCAAAGGGGGTTTTTCTAACACTTTACCACTAAAATGATGTTTGTGGTAGGTTTTTAGTAGATACATCTTATCAGGTTGATAAAGCGCCTTCCTTCTCTCAATTTGCTAAAAACATGGCCTTTTTTTCTTCTCGAAATCAATACTTCACACGTGGATTGCTGCACATATGCAAATTCCATGCTTGCCCCTTATTCTCAATATACCAGCCCGAGGGATCAATAAAATGTCACACTATATGCTTTTCTGCTCGAAACCTAGTGATTTCACACCTGAGTCCAAGTGCGAGATACCAAACCTTTGGCCTCTTGCCCTGCTACCAGGTCTATCCAGCAACCCCCCAGCTCCTGTTACCCAGTCTCATCACATTTCTTGAAGGCCCTTGGACGTGCCATGCATGCTTCTACCCGAGAGCCTTTGCCCAGATGGTTTTCTCTCCCTCAATGCCCTTCCCCGGACGTCTACATGGCTCACATTCTCTTTGTTTAAAATGTCCTTATTAAAAGTTTTTGTTTAAATGTCTCCCTCTTCTTGAGGTCTTCTCTGACCAGTTATGGGTGAACTAGAATCCCAGGCTTTGGTGTTTCCCATCCTTCTCACCATGACTTTTCTTTTTTTCCCATAGAATTACCGCCCTCTAATGTGTATGCTGTTTTGTTTACTGTCTGTCCCCACTCACTAGAATGTAAGCTCTATGACGTCCAGAATTTTTAATTCACCGACCCACCCTTACAAACTAGCACCCCGTTTGTTATTTAGTAAATATAAGTGTTGGTGTGCAAATCGAAGAATATTATTTACTCTCTAAAAATTATAATGAGTGGAGTGCTTTAACTCTATGTAAGACATCTGACTTGGGACGCCTGGGTGGCTCAGTTGGTTAAGCGGCTGCCTTCAGCTCAGGTCATGATCCCAGCGTCCTGGGATCGAGTCCCACATTGGGCTCCTTGCTCGGCGGGGAGCCTGCTTCTCCCTCTGCTTCTGCCTGCCACTCTGTCTGCCTGTCCTCGCCCTCTCGCGTGCTCTCTCTCTCTCTCTGACAAAAAAAAAAAAAAAAGACATCTGACTCACATGCCATTATCTTTTAGTCCTATTAAAATAGGATTTTAGTCCTATTTCCTTACTCTCCCATATTAAACATAGTTTTTGTTTTTATTCAGAAAAAAAATTTTAATGAACATTTTAATCAACATCTGTGTGCAGTATTCCCCATATTGCAGAAATTCCTTCTGGAGTAATTCTCCTTTATTTGAATTTTGAATGGTTTCTTAGGTGAGTCTAATGATAAACTTAGTAACTTATTTTTGAAAATATCTTTTTCACCTGTGTTGTTGAAAGAGAGTTTTGCTGGATTCATAATGTAGGCTAACATTTTCTCTAATTATTTTTGTGATGTGATTGAATTGTTTCTTAAATTCATTATTGATTTGCATTGGATTCCTGTACCTCTGGACTCCTTTCATCTGTTCTGGGCAATTCTCAAACATTTTCTCTTTGGAATTTACCTCACTTAATCTTTTTACTTTCTGATCCCACTGACTAAAAGGACAGTGAGGGAATACAGGCATTCCTTGGAGATGGTGCAGGTCGGTTCCAAACCCCTGCAATGAAGCGAATACGATAACATCAAACGAAGTTTTTGGTTTCCCAGTGCATATAAGTTATGTTTACATTATACTGGAGATGATTTTTTTTTTTAACATTTTGTTTATTTGACAGAGAGGCAGAGAGAGAGGAGGAAGCGGGCTCCCTGCCTAGCAGAGAGCCCGATGCGGGACTTGATCCCAGGACCCTGAGATCATGACCTGAGCCGAAGGCAGAGGCTTTAACCCACTGAGCCACCCAGGTGCCCCTGGAGATAATTTTTTAATTTAAATTCAATTAGCCAACTTACAGCACATGAGTAGTTTCAGATGTAGTGTTCAATAATTTATCAGTTTCATATAATACCCAGTACTCATCACATCACATGCCCTCCACCAACCAATTACCCCATTCCCCCTGCCCATCTCCCTCCAGCAACTGTTTGTTTCCTATAGTAGTTTTTCTCCCTCTCTGATGACTTCCCATTCTGTTTTCCCTCCCTTCCCCTAGGGTCCTCTGCCAGGTTTCTTCTATTCCACATAAGTGAACTATACAATAATTGTCTTTCTCTGATTGACTTATTTCGCTCCGCATAGTACACACTGGTTCCATCCACATCAATGTAAATGGTAAGTATTCATCCTTTCTGATAGCTGAGTAATATTCCATGGTATAGATATATACCACATCTTCTTTACCCATTCATCTGTCGATGGATATCTTGTCTCTTTCCATAGTTTGGCTATTGTGGACATTGCTGCTATAAACATTGGGGTGCAGGTGACCCTTCAGATCCCTTTAATCTTTGGGTAAATACCCAATAGTGCAATTGCTGGGTTGTAGTGGAGACGATTAAGTGTGCAATAGCACTGTCTAAAAAAAAACAATGCTGGGCGCCTGGGTGGCTCAGTGGATTAAGCCTCTGCCTTCAGCTCAGGTCATGATCCCAGGGTCCTGGGACCGAGTCCTGCATCAGGCTCTCTGCTCAGCAGGGAGCCTGCTTCCCTCGCCCCGCCATCTGTCTCTCTGCCTACTTGTGATCTGTCAAATAAATAAAATCTTAAAAAATATATATACATACCTTACTTTTAAAAAGTTTTGTTGCTAAAAAATACTAACCATCATCTGAGCTATCAGTGAGTTGTAACCACTGATCACAGATCACCATCACAAATATAACAGTGGAAAAGTTTGAAACACTGAATTACCAGAATATGACACAGAGACACAAAGCGGGCAAACGCCGTTGGAAAAATGGTGCCAATAACCTTCTCAACGCAAAGTTGCCACAAACCTCCCATTTGTAAAAAAATGTTAATTATCTGTGAAACAATAAAGTGGTGAGCAATAAAATGAGAAATGCCTGTACTGTGCACAATAAATGCCCATAAACTCACACGTAATTCACCATACTGAGTCTAAATAAAAATAAACCATTTAATCATCTCATTGAATTCAATGAAAACAAAGACAAAATCCAACATCCATTCATGATAAAGAAAAGAAAAACGGGGAACACCTCAGTATGTAGAAAGGAACTTCTTTAACCTAATGGTCACTTACTTAAAATTCTACAGCTAACATCATACTTAATAGCTAGAGACTGAATACTTTCCCCCTGAGATGGGGGAACAAGACAAGGATGTCTGTTCTCATAACTCCTATTCAATATTATACTGGTAGTTTGGCCAGTGAAATAATGCAAGAAAAAGAACTAAAAGGCATGCAGATTAGAAAGAATAAAATGTCCTTATTCAGAGACCACATAATCATCTATGTTGAAAATCTCCAAGAATCAACTATAAATTTCACTAAGTGAGCTTAGCAAAACTGAAACGTACCAGTCATATTTCTACATATAAGCAGTGAATAACTTTAACTTGGAATCTTACAAAATTTCTAACGGCACAAAAAAATGAAGACTTATGAAGAAATCTAACAAAATATGCAGTTTATGTATGCTGAAACCTACAAAAGTACCCAGCTCCCCCCCCCCCACAAGTTATAAATAGAGAGATATTTGTTAGGGTGTCAATTCTCCTGTTTAATTTATAGATTCAATATAACTTTGATTTAAATCCCTGCAAAGTTTGTGTATAGATACTGACAAGCCAATTCTAAAATTTACGTGGAAAGGCAAAGGAACTAGAAGAGTTAAAATCAATTCATCGATTCTCCAAAAAAAAAAAAAAAAAGAACAAAGTGGGGATGACTCCTGCTATCCAGTTTCAGCATGGTATTCAAAGGACAGACACATTGATCAAAGGAACAGAAGAGCGGGCCCAGAAACACAACCCACACAAATGTCAACAGATTTTTTTTTCAAACAGCTTTATTGAAGGATAACTTACACATTATAAAATTCGCTTAAGTGTACAATCCAATTATTTTTTGGTGACATTTCCAGCCCCCCAAAATGACGTATGCCCATTTGCACTCACTCCCCATCTCTGCTTCAGGCAACCATCAGTCCACCTTCTCTCTACAGGTTTATCAACTGATTTTTGATAAAGGTGTAATGACAGTGCAATGAGGAAAAGAGTCTTCTCATGAAATGGCATTCTATCAACTGGATGTCCATATGCACGAACACACCTCGACATAAATCTCATCCCATATATTAAAATTAGTTCAACATGTGTCCAAGACCTACACATAAAACTATGAAACTTTCAGAGGAAAACAAAAAATCTGCATGACCTTGAGTCTGTGTTGAGTTTTTTAGGTACCTGCATCAAAAGTACAGCCCATTAAAAAAAATAAAGTAGATTTCCATCGAAATCAGAAACTTGGGGCTCCTGGGTGGCTCAGTGGGTTAAAGCCTCTGCCTTCGGCTCAGGTCATGATCTCAGGGTCCTGGGATCAAGCCCCGCATCGGGGTCTCTGCTTGGCAGGGAGCCTGCTTCCTCCTCTCTCTGCCTGCCTCTCTGCCTACTTGTGATCTCTGTCAAATAAGTAAATAAATAAGTCTTTTTAAAAAAAAGAAATCAGAAACTTTTGTTCCTTAATAGAACTATTAAGAAAGTGAAAAGACAAGTCAGTCTGGGAGAAAATATTTGGAAAACACGCATCTAGCAAAGGAGCTGTGTTCAGAATAATTTATGGAACTCTTAAAACTCAGCAATAAAACCCAATTTTTATTTATTTACTTTCAAAATATTTTTATTTATTTATTGGACAGAGAGTGTAGAGCGAGAGAGCGAGCACGAGTGGGGGTCGGGGGTGCAGAGGGAGGAGAAGCAGGCTCCCCACTTAGTGGAGCAGGTCACTGGGATCATGACCTGAGCCAAAGGCAGACGCTTAACAGACTGAGCCATCCAGGAGCCCCAGTAAAGCCCATCTTTTTAAAATATGGACAACAGATCTGAATAGGCACTTCAGCCAAAATACATGAGTGGAAAATAAGCATATGAAAAGACTGATGCTCAACATCATTTCTCATGAGGAAATGAACATTTCAGCCACAAAGTTACCACTATAACAGAAACTCTGCTTCACTGCTGGTGGGATGCAACATAGTAGTCATTTGAGAAGACAGTGTGGCAGTTTCTTATAAAGTTAAATATACACTTAGCAAATGAGTCACCAATCCCACAGCAAAATGAATTATGTTTATATTACAGACCTACACATGACCACTAAAAGATAAACCTTGATACATCCATACAACGAAGTACTCAGCCACAGAAAGAATGAGCTATTGATTCATATAACACAAATTTAAAATGCATTCTGCACTGCAAAAAAGGCCAGATTTTAAAAAGCTACGAATTGTACAATCCCACCATTTATGACATTCCAGAAAAAGCAAAATTACAGGAATGGAAAACAGATAAGTTGTTGTGAGGGTGGGAAATAAGAGAGGAATTTTTAGGGTGATGGGGCTATTCTATACAGTACCGTGATGGTGGGAACATACCATGCATTTGTCAAAGGCCATACAGAATGAATTTTACAGTATGAAAAACTCAACTGAGATGTAAGAGGCCCCAGATGGAAGGCACAGAGTGACAAGCCAATCTGTTTTCCAAATGTCTGACATAACCTTAATGAATGAAGTGGGAAATAACGGGAGCTGAACTAAGTTACCTTGGAAAATGTGCTTGGAGTAGCTGGTATAAGGCTCAGGACAAACCACTTACTTCAACACTGTACTCCAGTGGGGCCATTTTTCTCACAGGGGTAGAACTTGACTATTCCAAAACCACTTTAGAAATATTCCAAGGTTCAACAAATAAGCAAATAAATTATAGATAAAGAAGCCAGGGTTCTCACTCTCAGAGAAAGAAGTTATAAACGAACACAGAGGCAAAACTAGAATGAACCCTGCAGCGCTGGTTCAGTGAGTATAACTGAATGTTTAATTCAACATATATACAGATATATCGAGAAATAATTACAGAGATGTGTACCATATACTGGTTAGTACGCGCATAGTAACTCTTAGCACATTTCACCAAAAAACCGTAGAAGCAGTAGCAGTAAGCACACCCAACACCCAGATCTTGGTATCTAAATACCAGTCTCTGATAAAAGCAACCAGTGTTCCTTGGAGAAACAGCTAATTCTAGGGCTTGCATCAAGATAATACTTGGCAGTGCCAGAAAGTAAAAATATGATCTTAAAAAAAAAAAAAAGGCAGGCACATCAAAAGAATTTAGGAGTCAACCTCAAAGAGTTCTCAACAGCCCAAGTTGAAACAATTTACACAATAAATAACAGTATTAGATTTTAACCTAAGTATAAAATAAATAGCCATGATCACATTACTCATATAAACAAAGGATCAAATAAATAGGAAAGAGGAACAAACTTTAAGAAAAATTCTAAGTAATGTATATAGATACTACCCTCCTCCACTTTACTGTGGTTTAGACTTAGTAATTTACTTCCAAAGGCAAAAAGTATGGGAAGTGGGAAAATACTTTACAGCGGAAATTCCCAGCAGACACCAACTTAGCCAATGAAGGACTATCACCAGTAATGCCTACGGACATCATGTACCCTACGATGTGAAACGGTGCAGAAGGGCACAGCACCTCTGTGTATCCTTCCTGATAAAGCAAAACCTCAAATCTAATCACAAGAAAACATCAGACAAACCCATTTATTAAGGAACATTCTACATAACAACCAGCACTCTTCATAGTGTTGAGGTCATGAAAGACTGAGAAACTGTCACAGATTGGAAGAGACAAAGGAGGCATCAATGACTAAAGAAATGCAATGCAGTGTCCTGGATCGGATTCTGGAACAGCAGAAGGACATTAGCGGAAGACAGATAAATACCAAGTCCATAGTACAGTAAATAGTATTTTCTGAGTTTTGACAGATATGCCATAGTTTATACTGTGGTGACATTAGGGGAAGCTTGGGGAAGGGTATAGAAAAGATCTCTGGACTATCTTTGCAACCTTCCTATAAATCTGAATTGTCTTCTAAATCTGAAATTAAAAGGTCATTAAAGAAAAGTAAAGAAAAGCCACAGCACTGAAAGCACGGCTATATTTAATATTAAGAAAGGGACTTAGAGATTATATACACATTTTTGCAGTAATTTGATCAACACCACAGTTTATTTGTAAACATATTATATGTGTCAATAATCAAATTGACAACACTTTATACATTTTGTTGCAGAATATTAACATCATACCAGAAAACAAGCCACTGTACTCAGTTACAGAGTTGTGGTACTTTAAAATCTTTAAATACAAACTGTATTTGAAACACTGAACATAAAAGAGAAACATGAATGGCAGAGAAGATTGACAACATCAAGTAAAAGAAACTGATATTCCCCCAAAAAACGAATACAAAATCATCTGATCACAGATTTAAAATGAAATAAAGGAATCGAGAAAATCAGGTATGGTTTTAAATGACACAAAGTCCCATTTCTGTAGACCCACCTGAGAGGTGAAACTGTACCACACCAAATTGTGGCCTTGGTGATATTTTTCTCTTGGTTTCTAGAGAATGTTTCCCATGGTTTAAGCACATTAAAGGGAGAAAAGAAAGGGGAGGTAGCACAAAGCCAAATGAAATTACTTTAAAATTCTTTCATAAATCTTCTTCGGCAAATGAAGTCTACACTTAAAATTTAATGTTTTGTTGAACTGGATCAACGCCTGTAGGATTAGGAGCTGCAGCTTTCCATGAGTTAACACATGGGATGAAACAAAGCCAAATTCATAAAGCAAAGCACAAAAGCAGCTCTCACATTTTACTAACAGCTCTAAAAAGCAGATTCTCCCTCCTTAAAAGTATGAGAGGTTTTTCAACTGAGACTCAGAACCTTTCCTCATTCATGGGAGTTGCCCACCTGTTTTGCTAGTACTTTCCCTAAAATTCATGATCACTATTAGGTTCCAATTCTTCCTCCATTATCTCTCAAAGGAAATATAGCAGCAAATCACTCCCATATTTTAAGTTTTCAACTTTCCACCCACTAGGTTCCCCGCCAACAACTACAGATTATTCGATTTTTTATTAGTGTACATGTCATTACAATAGGCTTAGATTGTTAACACAGGAATAAATAAAATAACTACAGTTAATATAAACAAAGCAGATGAAAATGAGATCAAAGAGCCCTGATCAAGTGAAATACTTACAACTTTCTGTTGAAAAACTATAAAAGTTACATACATACCTAATAGCACTAGGAATGTACAATATCAATTATTGGAAAAATAAATGAGTGATTCACAGTCATAAGAAATTATTTTAATATTAGTATGTATTTTTCCTTTTATAGACAAACATTTATAACATACACTTGATTTCTACCTCATATAAGACAAAGTAGAAAACGAAACGTTACTGCACTTACCCCAAAACACAGCGCTGACTGTGTGTCACAGGTGACCTGCTCCGAGATATTCAATTCTATAGGTAGGCCATGGTATTGAATGCATGGTTATGTTAACAGTTTTAAGAAAGGCATATATTTCCAGAAGTATGTTAAGTACACAAATACCAGTTCTATAAATAACAAAAATTATCAGCAAAAATGTTTAGGTTCTAACATTCCCGACTTTTCTAACGCTTTTAGTATTTTAGATATATATGTTGTCTGACCAGTTAGTTTGGTTACAGTTTTAAACGAGCAAACCATTATCCTATGAGAAGAGCTACACTAAACTATAACACTGCACAAACTTCCCAAGGAAAGTAACTTAGAAAATCTAGAAACTGATTCCAATTACTCTTATTATCATCTGATATCTAAAAGAACCAATGACTCAAGAAACATTTTGAAATTACTCAATTTTTCTCAGTTGCTCCAAAACTAGTCACATAAATTTAAGATCCAGATTGCCTAAGAAAGTCTTCAAAGCAGGTTTATCACCAAAGTGTTTTTGATCAGAAGACATAGCCTTAATGCCTCTAATATGTAATTCTAACCTAAAATCACAATCCTTGGTTTCAAAACATCAAATTCGATTTCATAACAATTCATTGGTAAAGCTACTAAACAAAGAATCAGTCTGGGTGAAAACGTGCAGCAGCCACAGTTACAAGAGTGGAAAATAAATTCTATTCTTCCATAAAGACTCTATGAAAATATAAAGCCCAGAGTGACAACGGAAGTCCACATATAAACATTGGTTTAAAAATAGAATGTTTTTCAAAGCTTCTCATGAGATGTCAAAGTATAGTGACAGTCTGAATTAAGACCTTATAAATCAAGGTTAAGTTATACATAACTATGCTGATTTACATACCTGCGACAACGTTCAACTCATATACATAATTTACAGACATCCACAGAAATTCTTAATGCCCCATCACATCATCTCTCAAAACTGGATGTTTATTGTTTTATAGTTTTGCTACTTTAAAGTACCAAGAAGCCTTTTTAGGGGAAGAGTTCCACCTCTTCCCGAGATCCCCTAAAGAGTAGGTAACAAAATATAAAATTAAACAAGATTTATGTTTGATAAACTAACATATAAAATTACCACTACAATATTCATAGTGACTGCTTATAAACGTTAACAGTCATCGTAAAGCCTATAAAGTATATATCCTCAGTTTTATAAAAGAAATGCAGATTGTCTCAAGGTAAAAAATACAGTGCAGGCTGCTAAAAAGCTCTCTGTTGCGTGAGGAGGTGCCATAACGAGGGAGACTTCGAAAACGCGAACCCGTTCCCCAACCGTTGAACATCAGTGAAGCGTGAACTGCGCTGCCGCAGCACGATGCTTTTTAGTGGCTGGCACTATAAAGCTAACGTTAAGAAAGAAAAAAGGCAGAAGTGTGAGCAACGAAGGGTGGAACGAAATTATTGCAAATGGAGATTAGCAATAAGAAGCGAGGAAGGTGACCGTCCACTCCACTCTGACAAGACGCCATCTTTAAATATTAAGTTCTTTGCCGGAAGTGGAACGCCCGACTCGGCGCAGGCCTGTGAGAGCACACTGGAAAAGCCGGCCTCTGGGGGAACATCCAGGGTTGAAGCACCTTCCTGAGAGACAGAGGAGAAAAGTCCTATAACCAACACTTTACCAAACCACTTCATACAGCCCATAATAAATACAGACTTTTTCTGACCCAAGAAATGTTGATGGAACGCAAAGCGCTGCGGGAGACGCAGATCTCTACCTCACAGACCCTGAGATAATCAGAGACAGTTATCACCGCAATGCGACAATGGCTAGCACAAGTCAGACTATGGTAAGTGCTTAGAAGTAATGGGCTATGAGACTGTAAGAGAAGACAAAGTTTCAATCTTAAACAATCTCTAAAAACCTCTCACATAGCATTAAGCACCAGAACATTCGATGCGCTCCCAGGGCTCTCAGATTCACGTATTTAGCACAGACCTTTCCCCAGGACTCCAGGCTCACACCCTCACGTGGGCTCTTGGGTGTTTCGCCATCCATTCCACACCTACCAGGTCCATAACCTTCACTCTCCAAGCTCTTCCCCTGCCCTCCCTACTCCACACATCAAGCTAGTCCAGAAACTGGAGAATCATGCCTGACTCCTCCCTTCTTTTAACCGTCAATCTTTTCCTCACACTGAATTAACTGCCAGGTTCCAGCAATCTGCCTCCAACATGTATCCCAAATTACTTTATTCATTCACCACAGCCCAGCACCATAGTCTAGGCCAGTGGTCTCCAAAGTGGGGTATGAGACTACAAAAATTTTAGAAATCCTGTATCAACTACTGCATCCTCACAGAATTTCTATTTTTGTGTTATGTTTTATAATATACATAATTTATTGATATAACAGTATGTATGGGTAATAAACTTTTATTATGGATACATGCAAAAGGTGGGGGTATTTTTAATTCAAAAGGGTGCTCAGCTACCAAAAACTCTCACATGGTCTCTGAACAAGCTTGTCCCTTTCTCATCTGCTCTCCAAATAGTAACTAATCTTTTAAAAGAGCTGACCAGAAATAATGTCATTCCTGTTTAAAAGTCTTTAATAATTTCTCTTTGTATTCGAGCATAAAATACAAATTGTTTACTATCCTCTAGAAGGCCCGGCCTCTCCTCCTATTCCATTTCACCTCTTGCCAACGCCCCACCTCCCCAACCACTTTCATGAGGCTTTGGCCACACCAGCCTTCTTTCATTCCCTCAGACACAATGTTTTCCGGACACAGGACCTTTGCTCCTACCAAGCTCTGCACAACATACTCTTTTCCATCCCTTCGGAAGTTTCAGCTTATGTATCATCTCCATCCATTTAAATTAGGTCTCCCTTTGGCTTCCATTAGATCTCAAGGAATCTGGCTCCTTCATAGTACTTACTGAAATCCATAATTACTTACATATTTCAATGTTCACTCCACTATCTTCTGTCTCTCAAACATCATTATAAATTCTACTAGTGTCCTGGACAGCACTGTTTCCCCAGTACCTAGTAAAGGGTCTGGCAGCCTCAAGTAGTTATTGAAAAAAATAAATGAAGCAGAACTCCAAAATACTGATTTTATAACATTGGATCAGATATTCTGAACAGAAATATTTCTGTCCAAAAGTTTATCCACAAATCAAGTCGACGGAGTACCCTTTCTTTCCCTGGGGGAGGGGAAAACTAACGGTCTACAGCACTGGCCTGTGCTACAAACAGCCGCTTCTCAGTGACTGAGAACCACTGGAGCTAACGGAGGCAGATCACACCCAGCAACCAGCACCTAGTGTGGTGCAGGGCCCACGAGAGCCGCTCAACACATTTCTGTTGAATGATGCCCTGGCACAAAACAGAGTCCCTGCTTTAGACCCTCTCTCCACTCAGCCAGTAAATCATATGCAAGAAAATGAACTTCCTAAATCTCAGCATCTATATTTATCAATGAAAATTAATGCTTATTTCATTACCATGGAGACCCAAGACAAACATGGAAGTGTTCTGCAACCTCTAAAGCTCTATGCAAATACCATTTGGATTTTTAAAATTTTGTTACCTGGAATGAGTGAACAAAGTTAAGGACCTGTAGAGAGAGCTTTCTACTGGAATGTAAGAGGTTCTGAAGGCTGAAAAACAGGGGCAGAAAGTTTAAAACAAATATAATGAGAAGAACAAATATCTCACAAGAGTTTAATTTCAGCAACTTAAATGCATTTATATATGTAAATATATTCTGATTAATCACATAATTTTTTTTTAATTTCAATGGTTCTCATCAATGAAATTGTCCTGGGGGCAATGAAATTGCAATGGTTCTCATCAATCTAATAATATTAAAACTGGGAGTTAATAATGCCTAAAAAGATCATTTTGAAATAAAAAATCATGTATAAAACCAAAACTGAGAAGTTACCATTAGGAAAAGCTTAAACTATTAGCAAATATAAACAGTAAATGAAAGAGAACTTTTCAAGTAGAAATGACAAGTATGATACCAACTTCAAATACCCAAATTAATTTTAAAATACATCCAGATAAAAGGTCTGACAGATTAACTATATATCAACCCACCAAAATGAAGTATTTTTCAAATATGGAAACTGGTAACAATTATGGTGGCAATCTTTAAAGCTGTATTGTATTTCTACTTTTTTATTCATGTAGATGACTTTCAGAGAATTACTGAAATTTGTGTCGACTGAGTACTTTTAATCTTCTGATAAAGTATATTAAGCCAACTGAATGAATTATTATCCAACTTTGTTTTCTTAAATGAAGAAATTAAGGAGACCTGTGGACATCCACTCTCCCAGACACCCTTGCCATGACAGTCAGATTGAAGGACATTCCTGTCTGCTCAACAGAGAGGAAAAACATTTTTTTTGGAAAAAAACTTTTTTGTTGGAAAAACTTTTCCAATACTGCCTCTTAGCAACGACTCCCAATGGATCAGAATCGGCATGCAAGACAAAACCTCCATGTCATCTCTGATAAATAATACATGCTCACTTTAGAAAATGCGAAACTGAAGAAAACTTAGAAATTCAGCTATAATTCCAACAAAAGAATCACTATTTACATAACTTGAGAGCGTTTGCTCAGATGGATAGAAGTGCACAAGGGCAACATTCTACAGAGACATACATATTACAAACACTAGGCACGATCTCACATAAGCATACTAATTTATTTCATACTCTTACCAAATCCAGGTAACTAAGTTAACATAATTAAAACTAACCAAAATATGTGCCCCCAATGTTTGCAATGTGTCAAAGTTTTGAGATGTTAAAGTTTAATTTTGAAAAATATAGTAAAACCCTTAAACTAGCAATCTTTATTCAATCAATGAATAGACACAAGGCAATTATTATGCTCATGCATGAAATAAAGAAAAATAAGATGTGGCAACTGACAGCCTAAGTCTCACAGATGAAAAGATGACAGTGAACATAAGCCCTTACCTCTCTTTTCGGCAAAGGCCATGTGTAGCAATTTTTCTACAAACTTTCCGGTTTAATTCTGAACTGAACAATGGAATTCCAAAGCACAGTTCGAGAGGAACCCAATCTGCTTCTGTTGTGGCAACTGTAAAACAATTTATAGTTATTAATCACATATGTATTTACATATTTATAACTGACCAGGGTTTCTTAACAGACATCCAGAAATTTTCAGATTCCTCCTACCCCTGGGGTCCATCAATGGGCTTAGCAGGGGAGAGGATTCAGGGCAGGTCAGTGAATCTCTGCAACAGGAAAGAATCTTTACTGAGTGAGTACATGCTTCTGGGGGGAAGGCACAGAGTTTTTACCAGATGCTCAAAATGGCTTTTTACCAAAAAAAAAAAAAAAAGGAGAGAGAGAGACACCACTGTAAGACATCAACAAGATGAAAGAATTTAACACAGGAAAAATGAAATTAAAGTCATTGTTCTCAGGTCCTATTTTTGTAACATTTTCATTGTTATTCTAAATACATAAACATGTTTCCCAGTGAATACTTACTAAAATAAAAGGCCCACTATGGATAATCAGAGCAGACAAATGACATCCAAATAATTTAACAGAAGAGTTAAATCTCTGAAACTAGTCTAAAACTGCAAATAATTCTTTTTTTTTTTTTTTTTTTTTTTAAGATTTCATTTATTTGACAAAGAGACAGAGATCACAAGTAGGCAGAGAGGCAGGCAGGGAGAGAAGGGGAAGCAGGCTCCCTGCTGAGCAGAGAGCCCGATGCGGGGCTCAATCCCAGGACCCGAAGATCATGACCTGAGCCAAAGGCACAGGCCTAACCCACTGAGCCACCCAGGTTCCCCTAAAACTGCAAATAATTCTTAAAGCCGTACCAGAGTTTTGTTTTGCTGCCGAGTCTATAGCTGCTTCCTCAATGACCATTTCAAATGACTCTGTACTCCCATTTACGTCCGAGCCAGAAGCCAAATCAGGTTCTCCTTGCAATGAAAAGACATACACAACGTTAGGATTCTCGCAGTTGGCACAAATCGTCCATCAGCCCTAAAGGGAGAGAAGATTTCCAGCAACAGGAATGACAATGGAGAACAACGAAGGGTCTTCAGCCTATAGCAGCTGTTCCCAACTAGGGGGCAATCCTGCCCCCCCAAGAACACCTCTGACAATGTCTGGAGACTGATGCAGCTGGCATGCATGGGGACAGGGACGCTACTGCTATCCAGGGAGCTAAACATGCTTCAACGCACGGGACAGGCCCCACAACATGGAACTGTCCAGCTCAGAATGCACATGGCACTGAAGTGCTGAAACCCAAGCCCCAGGAAACGAGGACTCTCAAGTTAGAACACAAGTGCAGACTTTCACTTAGATCATTACCAAAGTCGCTTCTATCCCCATGGAAACATGCAGTCAGATTATGTCACTCCTCTTCAAAATTCGGAGTCCTCCTATCTTTGAGCACATGAGATCCTCCAAGATCTCCTGACCTTATCTACTTCTCTACTCTCATTTTCTTCTACTTTCCAACAAACTCTTTCTTTTGGCCCAGATGAGCTATTCTTTTGCCTGGTTCCCTCTGCCTGAAAGGCTGCTACTGTCCAAATAAACAAACATCTTTTATGTACCCAAAGCCTCACTTTTCAAACCTGAGTTCAGATTTTACCTTCTCTAAAAAGCCTCCTCTGATAGCTCAGGTGGGCTGAGATGCACCCTCTCTGCCCTACGGCAGCCCATTAAGCCACTGCCAAGCTCTATCGCAACCTTTTAACACTGCACAGCAGGCTGATTCACTGGCTTGTCTCCCTTCCTTTGGTCTTAGTAATTTTAATACTTTCAGCACCTAAGCGGATACGCCATAAATGTTTGAGCGATGAAAGAAATAAAACATGACTGTAGCAGACATGCTTTGAAATGACTGCCTTACCCATACGCCCTGTTTGGAAAATGCCCTGTGATACGTGGCGGCCAACTATTAAGATTTACTCAGATTCTCCGGCCAACGGTAAAGGACCAAGGCTGGATATGTAACTCAAAGGGAGCCGAGCCAATCCACTGGACATCAAGCAATGGACCCTATTTACTCAGGATTCCACGCTAAGAGGCTTAGGGAATCAACATCTATCAACAGCAGATGTTTGAACTGAAAGATTTTCTAGAGTCACGGACCAGAGCTGGTACCAAAGCCACATACAAGCCAAAATTCTTCCAGAGCAGAAACAATCAGTAAGCAGAAGGTGATGGGAAAATACATTTTTTAATTAAAAAGAAAAAGGAAAACCAGCTGTTGTCTGCATGAAGGCTGGAGTGGAGACAGAGGAAGGAGAATGAGGCCGGGAAGGCTAACGAGCAGGACAAGGCTGCAAGAGCTCAGGGTCAGACGACTGAGACGCAGACCAGCATGACCGTCACAGCGAATGTAAAATGGAGAAGGGAAGACAGGATATGAGAGACATTTTTAAAGACTAATCCACAGAATGTGGAAACTAAACGGCCAGCGTGGCAAAAGAAGGAAGAGACAAAGATTAAGATTACAGGCCTGGGTTACTGAGACAGTCGTGCCTTTGACAGAAAGAGAACGCTTCAATGGGAAAAACTGTTCATTCTACTTTAGAAACATTTTTACACAGAGACTGAAGTCTTGAAGCGACTGAAGTCTTGAAGCCATCACCCCACAAAAGGACTTAAATTAAAACCTACAGAGATGACAGGGCTAACACCCCACACCCATTCTGTACCCCAACCCCAGGCTAGCACCCCTTTAGCTGGGCGCGTAGTGTTTTCTCCATCCCAACAACTGGTTTGTCCAAATAACATCCCAGACAGAATACTCTGTCGTCTTAGTGAAAAAACACCAAGCATAAAATAATTCAACATCCCCATGGAAGTCACCCTGCTTCTTAAGTATTAAGACTGTGATCAACTCCACATAATGATCTTAATTCAAAGAACCCAACTGTTGGCTGACCTCGTTCATCAGAAGCATCACTGAGTTTTCGGTGTGCAAGCTGGCTAGAAGCGTTCAACATGGTGACATAGCCACAAAAATGCTGCAAGTCCACTTTGGTCCTTAATAGTTGCAAGGCTTTATGAACACCCATATTGACACGAGTAAACTCTGAGGACAAAGATTGACAGCACATTTTAAGTAAACAGTTTTATAACACGACATCAAAAATGTAACTATACTTCTATTAATCAATTCTTTTTTTTTAAGATTTTATTTATTTATATTTTAAGACTTTATTTATTTGACAGACAGAGATCACAAGTAGGCAGAGAGGCAGGCAGAAAGAGAGGGGAAGGGAAGCAGGCTCCCCGCCGAGCAGAGAGCCCGATGCGGGGCTCGATCCCAGGACCTGGGGATCATGACCTGAGCCGAAGGCAGAGGCTTTAACCCACTGAGCCGCCCAGGCGCCCCCTATTAATCAATGCTTAGAACTTTAATCTATCAACACTGATTCTAACAAAGAACTACCCATGAACGTGAAAGGCTGGCATACACATATTATTTACAGCCTTCAGGAGGCATTTACTGTATCAAAACAAATTACGTAAGTAAGCAAACAGAACCAGTCAGGGGCAAATTCTCGAGGCTTCTCTTTGTGGTTCTATTCTGCCTCAAATGCTTACTTGTTGGGCTTCTGCCAGGAAATGTATTAAATACACACGTTTTTGAAAAATTTTTAAAAGTAAAATTTTCCTACTGAAACTAAAGCTAAAGTGCACTTGAAACTATATCCTTAATAAATTATTCAAATATTAGTGCAATTCCTCATAACTAGGTGAACTTATAAACAGAAAGATGCTCCATACTCAAATACGAAGATTCCTTTCTTTTATCATTCACACAATCCTCTCCCAAGGCAAGACAGCTATTAATCAGTCTTTTTTTATATTTTTTTTTTTTTATTTTTTAAAGATTTTATTTATTTATTTGAGAGAGAGGCAGTGAGAGAGCATGAGCGAGGAGAAGGTCAGAGGGAGAAGCAGACTCCCCGTGGAGCTGGGAGCCCGATGCGGGACTCGATCCCGGGTCTCCGGGATCATGACCTGAAAGCCAAAGGCAGTCGTCCAACCAAATGAGCCACCCAGGCGTCCCTATTAATCAGTCTTTAAGATTTTATACATTTGAAGATCCTGTTGTCACTAGCCTGTATCTTCAAGTGAACAATTATTTTTCCCACAGAATTTATGAAGTGTCAAAGGATTAAGTAGCAGAATTTAATTGCAGAGAAGTACTTTATTTCTGAAAAAGGGGCTGTTTTTTGGAAGAGAAAACTCTTCTCCAAATTTCACGCACATTTATTCACAACAGCCAAAAGAGAACTGAACTTCAAACGCAAGGCTTCTGCAGTCTGGCTATGTGAAGAGGAAAAAAATATTTTAAAAACCTTCCTTTTCCCTACTTTGGGGGAGTAAGGCAGAGTGGTGACTACTATCATTCTGGAAGAACATTAAGTTCTTATATAAATTAACCTAAGTTTACTTGAACCACTCACTGCTCTCTAAAAATTCAAGCATCATGGCTCTATGAACCAGAAATATATAGAAAAAACATATGAAACCAGAAACATAACCATAACGTAAGGTTACAGAACATCAGTTTTACATGGAATGGAAAATGTAAGTGCTATTATGAATATATGGCAGTTTAAATCAGATAAAGTTTTTCTTTTGAATATATATACCTTTTTTTTTTAAGATTTTATTTATTTATTTGAGATTACAAGTAGGCAAGAGAGGCAGGCAGGGAGAGAGAGGAGGAAGCAGGCTCTCTGAGGAGCAGAGAGCCCGATGTGGGGCTCGATCCCAGGACCCTGGGATCATGACCTGAGCCGAAAGCAGAGGCTTTAACCCACTGAGCCACCCAGGCGCCCCATATATACCTTTTTAACATTCAAAAGAGAGAGGGTTATCTCCTATAATAAATAGAAGGAAGAATAAATTTACTTTTAACAGAAATTCTGTGAGCATCTTTCATCAAATGCACTTGTAACTCACATCCAGTTCTAGAAAGAGCTAACTTTAAACAGGACTTTCCCCCCTTGATTCTAACTAGCTTAATTTAGCTCAACCTCTAACTCACATCCTCTCTAATAGCAAAAATAACATTTAATGGCAAACTCAAATGCCGAAAGAGGGAATCCATACAAGTGCTGTGTACACTGTGAAGTACACACATGTTGATTGACACCTGGGTCTAAATTACCTTAAAAAGCCCCTGCGAGATGGGAGGGACAGTATGTAACATTGGGGGGAAAAAATCAACTAAGCATGAAATATTCCCAACGAACTGTCTTCTCCCCAGCCTCCAAATAAACAACACAAGGAAAGTGAAAGGCTAAACAGAGAGAAAACCTAGTTTGCCACCAGGCAGGGACCCAATGATAAACTCTCTGTCTCCAAGGCAGACTAGCATTCCTTCAAAGGTCCTAAGTGAGTCTTATTCTACTAGTTCTTTGTGGGAAAAGGCACACGACAGAAAACTATCTTTGCCAATATTTATTTATTTATTTACTTGAGATTTATTTATCTATGAGCACAGGAGCATGAGCAGGCCTGGGGGGCGTGGAGAGTCGGGGGAAGCAGGAGGAGAGAGAGAATCTCAAGCAGACTCCTCGCTGAGTGTGAAGCCTGACATGGGGCTTGATCTCCTGACCCTGACATCATGACCTGAGCCGAGATCATGACCTGAGCCAAAATCACGAGTCAGACGCTTAACCGACAACCCACCCAGGTACCCCCATCTTCACTAACAGTCTTTAAAAGCAGCATAAGCACCTAAAACTGAAAAATTTTAAGAATTCACTTTCTGCTATGTTTTCTACCAAACTGCTCACAAAGATTAATGATAAAGAAGTTAAACAAAAAAAAAAAAAAAAAAAAGAAGTTAAACAGATATAATTCAAAAGAAGGATACCTCCTTGTAGTTCTGTTTCATCAAATGGAAACGGTATGTGGACAGTTTCTCCTATCCCATGCAAACCATGTCCCTAAAGATAAAGAAACACAGTTGAAAGGTATACAAGAAACCTGTATTTCCAAGAACAAACAGATCATCAAACCATAAATAAGACTATGCCATGTGATGGTATATCCTACATTAATATTCCATTAAAAAACTTTCAACAATTTTTAAATTTTTCTCCACTAAGCAAAGACCATCTTGAGGGCATATTACAATTTACAAGGCCATGTGTCTCCAATGGAGTGGGTGGCTAATGAAAAACAAAGAGGCCGATTTAACAGGTACAAGAGGTGAGACAAGCAGAGACTGAAATCAAGTACACTCACACAAGGGTTAGCTGTAGTTCTGATAAAAGAATCCCACCATCAATTGCCTGGCAGATCATGAACTGGGAATGCAAAACTCAAAAACCTGCATTCAGTGACATATATTCAAGACTGTATAATTATAAAAGCCCCTCTATAGGGGCTAAATAAATTAATGGATGTATTTTCAAGGCAGCAGCAGGGGGATAAAAAAAGCAATTTCCCTACGAACTGAAATGGAAAGGTCTCCACTTGCTAAGTGAAAATCGCAGGGGGACAGCACTGTGCATTGGCTTGCGCATGCAAAGAAATCCTAGACAGCGATAGCAAAAACTAATAAATGTATCTGATCTGGAGGAGAAATGGGGAGAAGGGAGCAGACGATGTAAGAAGTACAGTAACACTTTTCTCTGTGCATCTTTTCATAGTGTTTTATTTCTGAATTATGTGAAGATTCTATTAATTCAAAAATTAAGAAAAATCTTGAGTCTAACCACCCCACTCCCATGCTACGCATAATTTAGTTTTAGCTACTGCATTCAATTTATGTTCATTTAATTCTGTTAGTTTTAAAGGGTTTTTTGAATTTAAATCCCCAAATGTTTTGATGTAAAAATAATAAACATGAAGAATCTAATGTTTACATGCATTTAGTGGTGTTATAATAGAAAATTTAAGTTGACACTGGGGATCTATATATTTTTCCCTTTCAAAAAACCTATACATTATTGAAATCAAAGTACTATGCTATAAAAGAAAAAAACATTTCAGAGAAAAATAGCATTCATTAAGATGGTTCATACAACAACGCGAACATGTTTCTTCAGACAGCTCCTTTCGACTTCATTGGTACAGTTATGATTTAAACCCTAATCTGTTGTAACAAAAGCGTGGTTTTAATCAAAATCTTGATTTTGTTATGAATTCCAGCAAGGTGTATTTCTTCCGTACCACTTAATAAAGAAGGTATTCTTGTCGAGCAAAAACAAAACTCTGTACCCAACACTTTGAACCTCCTGTCTGCTTCTCCTGCCACTGCCACCGCACGCTGAACATCTCGGGAGACCTTCCTGTGTGCTACGTGTAGGACTCTACCCATTTCGTGCAGATTATGCAACTCGGTCATAAGCTTCAACAACCTTATAAAGACAGAACCTGTTATTATCTCCAGTTCACAGGCGAAGGAATTCAAGATTACCAAACTCACCCGAGACTCCTAATAAGTGGTAGAATCAAGATTTGCATCTAGACAGACTGGAGCCCACACCTAACCCATTCCATTATGTCATTTCCCACCATGAACCCCTGCCTCGTGTTCCTCCCTCCTGGCTAACACGTTGTCCCTCATGGTTTCAACTACCTCCATGTGCTGATGCAGACACTCAAGTCAGTGTCTCCTGTTTAACTCTCATTTGGATATCAAAATATTTTCAATTACTGATTAGATAGCGCCACCATCCACATGTCCCATGGGCACCTTATACTCAACATGCCCCAAACGCAACACATCATCTGACCCCCCCTTGACAGGCTCTTCCTCCTCTGTTCTGTCAAGCAGGGATAGCACCATTCTTCCACCTTCACAAGCCAACACCCCAGGAATCATTCTCTTCCTCTTCCCATATCCTTCTCAGACATCTGATCAATTCTACCCATTTTAATTTGTAATAATTCTTGAACCCATTTTCGCTTTCAATTCTTATTACCACTTCCCTGATCTAGGCTGTCTTCACCTCTTACCGGGACTCGTACACTAAATTCTAACCGGACTTCTTGCTTTAGGTCTCTTACCCTACTGGGTTGGGGGTAGCATACCTGGGTAGCATACTCTCCAAGCTGATCTTCCCCAAACACACTGACCATAAAATCCCCTGCTCAGTACCCTTTACCAGCTGCCATCAATCTAGAGGGTACAGTGTAAGCTCTGTAGCAAAACGGTCAAGGTATACTACTCCAGAGCCTGCCCACATCAAAACACTCAGGAGAAACTACTCTGAGCCAGGTACTGTTCTAGGTACTAGGGAAGCAGCAGCGGAGAAAAAGGAAAAAAAAAAATCTCTGCCCAGAGATTTATTCCTGCTAACCCCTGTGCCTGGCCGGGCTCTCTTCTGTATCATCCTTCTATACACAGCCTGAGTCTCACTGTCTCTGATGAGTGTCCCCCAAGCCCTTCTCCTTGCCTCAAAGGCTGAATTGGGTACTACTCTAATGCTTGCACCATATATAGTCCTATTCAGCACTCGGGAAAGAACTGAAATGGACTGCTTAGGCAACATTTCCCACCAGACTAAAATCCCTTGAACTCAGGGACTATGTCTTATTTGTATATCCACATTAACTGGCACAGAATATGGCACATACGATTGTTAGTTGAATAAACTGATGAAATCTTTATTGAGAACCTACTATGAAGCAGAAAGCGTGCTGCACACTTCACACACAGTCCTATTTCATTCAATAATCCTAGGGCTATAAATTGCTTATCCCCTCATTAGCTGCTACTATTACTTTTTGTTGTTATACAGTAAATATTGTCATGGCCATTCGACAGTTAGGAAACTAAGTATAAGAGAAGTATCTTCAAAACGTCACACAGCTCATTAGCACAAGAAAAGAGGCTCACCATTGTTAGGCATCAGGAAAATACAAATCAAAACCAGAGTGAGATACCACTTCATACCCTAGGAGGGTTATAATAAAACAAGTCAGATAATACTGAGTGCTGGTGGGAATGTAAAATGGTGCAGCCACTCTGGAAAACAGTCTGGAAGATCCTTAAACAGCTGCACACAGAATTACCATATGACCCAGCATTTCCATTCCTAGCCACATACCAAAGAGAATGACCAAAGAGAAATTACAACAGAAGAGAAAATGACAACATGGCCACAAAAAAACCCGTAAATGACCATTTGTAGCAGTGATTACCATTATTCATAACAGCAGAAAGGTGGAAACCCAAATGTCCATCAGCAATCGGCAGAAAAACAAAATGCTATTCACACAAGGGACTCTTCTTTGGCCATAAAAAGGAATGTAGTACTAATTCATGATGGACTGATACACGCTACGTGATGAACCTCAAAAGTATTCTGCAAAGTAAAAGAGGTCAGTGACAAAACATCACATATTATGTGACTCCATGTATGTGAAAAGACCAGAATAAGCATTCTAGAGAGATAGTAAGGTGCTGTTTAGGGCTGGGAAATAAGGGAGGGAGAACTAAGCCTTCAGGAGATCTTTCCTGAGGTGATGGAAATGTTCTAAAATGAGCATGGGGAAGGCTGTAGACACGTGTGCCTACAACTAAAAACCACGGAATTGTACGATGTGAACAGGTGGATTGTGCGCTCTGTGAATTCTAGCTCCACACGACTACGGTAAATACAGCCACACGGGTAGCAAAAAAGGAAGCTGGAATTCAAAGCTGGGTCTCACTCCAAAGTCCATGTTGTTTCTGCAATTCCCGCACTGCCAGACGAAGGCCAGCACAAAAACCCGCATCTGATCCCTTACATTTCAGCTTTACAAATCTCAAATTACTGACATCCAACTGCAGCTCGGCAGAAAGCTAGACAACTTACAATCTTCCAAGTCAAAATCCAAAATTGGTTGTTTCAAATATAGCAACAGTACCTGAATCAAAACTGCCGAATGAGTCAAGGCGTCATTCAACATTGTGAGCACATTTGACGTAGGAACTACCCCAGGATCATGGCCCCAAGACGTTATGAGTAATCGATCATAACCCTATGGGGAAAAAAATGAATAAAAGATGAATAAAATGGTGTTCAGAAATGGAAAAAAAAAAAAAACCAAAAAACTCAGAAGGTCATTAAAATGTTGCTTACCAATTTCTACCCTCCTCATAAGTAAAGAAAAAAAAGAGACACACTTCGCACAACGTACCTGGAATATATCTGGCAGTTTTCGAAGTCTTGTACCTTTGGACAGTAGAAGAGATGGTGGTCCTTGCCCAGTGATGTAGTAAATGTACAGTTTAAACCAGACAGAACTGACTTCTGGGATAGCTGGTCCAATATGCTGGAATCACAAAACAGGGAAGATAAAGTTGTAATACTTAATGAAAGCAGACAAATCTCACAAGGGACCAAGGATGGTCTTGCAAACAGATAATGCCTCACATAGATGTTAACTGCTATTTTCCCTATGAAAATAAACTTCAAATGCTCCATTCAAACAGTTTCAATCTTATCCTAGAACTGAGAAAGCATGTCTTACACAATTGGGAGAATGGACTCTGGAGCAGAACACCAAGGTTTGAATCTTGTGTCCCCTAAGCCATATCATCTTAAGAAGCTCACTTAAACCCTCTCTACCTCACTTGCTCTTCTGTAATGCGGCGATAAAATATCTACTTTGTAAAGACACTGTAAGATTGTTCCAAAAAGTTTAAAACAGCACCTGTCATCTAATAAGCTCTATTTCAAAGTGCCAGTTACTGCCATTAATCACATGTGATTTTTCACAAAAGGAGCTATCAAACCTTCCATCCATCTTATCATTCGTTCAGTTCATTGATTCCTACTAGGTCTAGAAGTCATGTTACAGAATGGGAGAAAGTATGTATATAGAGTTGCAGGGGGAGCACACAAAGAATTATTTTTTTAAAAGTTGGTAAATGCCAACCTATAACTGCTCCTACTGGATAGAGGACAAATTTGGGGGTGTGGGAGGTATGCTCACTAAGGCAGCTAGAAGAGCATATAAATATCAACCTTGTACCAGGATCCCTTCCTTTCTTCTACACCATTAACCTCACACATCTAGGAGACCAGGCAGAATGTAGCACTAAGAACAGCAACATGATCCCCCGCTCTCTGAAAACGATACAGGCCACAATGTCCTTGCTAAGCATACAAATACACAACCAATTTATGTTTAAAAAGAGAGCAGTAATGTTCATAAGTCAATTGTGAGATACCCAGAGTTCTAGCTTTCAAGCACAGTCTTTCCTTTCCGGTTTATTTAGCAATCATAGCTCCACTTCTAAGACACTTTTATTTTTCCTAATTAAATTGACTTTATCCCTGCAAGCAATCCAGGCTTCCTTCATAGAGCATCTAGAACATTCCCTTTAAAATACTGCAGTCAACAACGTGGCGCCTGAGTGGCTCCATTGGTTGAGCGTCTGACTCGTGGTTTCGGCTCAGGTCAGGATCTCAGGATCTGAGACTGAGTCCCATGTTGAGCTCTATATTCAGTGCAGAGTCTGCTGAAGATTCTCTCTCTCCTCCTGTCCCTCTCCCCACTCATACTCATGCTCTCTCTCAAATAAATAAATAAAATCTTTAAAAAACAGTAATAAAGGGGTGCCTGCGTGGCTCAGTGGGTTAAAGCCTTTGCCTTCGCCTCAGGTCATGATCCCAGGGTCCTGGGATTGAGTCCCGCATCGGGCTCTCTGCTCAGCAGGGAGCCTGCTTCCTCCTTTTTCTCTGCCTGCTTCTCTGCCTACTTGTGGTCTCTCTCTCAGTCAAATAAATAAATAAAATCTTTAAAAAAAAAAACAGTAATAAAGTAAAACACTGCCTTCATCAAGAAAACATCAATGTGTCCCAAGTCACTAGATGAAACATGAATAAAACATACCAACTCTATCTCATAAACTGAACATTTTACAACAGCATAAAATACAAAACTGCTTTCTGAGTTACTGATTTTAGTATGTGGCATGTGCAAATTGAGAAATAACACGATCAAACCAGTAAACCTCTTCTTCAAGTCACCACAAGGAAGGGTGAAATGACACCACTCGCCATGCTCCAAGTGGCTCTTTACCTGAGGGGTACAGCTGCTCACAGGCCGGATTTCATTGGTGAGAGGAGCCATGGACACGAGCAGTGTGTAATTTTTGTTTAGAACTCGGCTGCACGTTGCAGGGTCCAAACCAAGAAGGCTCTCACAGCGTAAGAGATCCAGAGGAAAACCTGGATGACGAGCAAGCATACAGGTAGGATGAAAGACCGACAAGGTGGAACAGCAATGTCTAAGACAAAATACCGCTAACCATCCTGGTGGTTAAACATCCTTCCAACAGACAGAGTATCTCTATTAATAGTGCCAAATTCCCTCAGAAACCACGAAGACCCTTTAGGATTTAAAGCTAACAATCTTTATTCCCTGATCTAGAAAGATAACCATCTACTGAGATTTTGTGAGGCTACTCCCTTTTGTATTAGAAATATATTTGCTCTACCTCACTTCCTCTCCATCTCCAGCTGTTCCTGGGAGGTGGCATATTATGAAGACATACAGGTAACCAAAAAGCTGTGGCCTGGACTCCCCCAATTTCCAATTTCTGCAAAGAGTTTCACAGCCAAGTTCTGAATTTGGTATAGGAACAAGAGTTCTCATTAACAATATGGGCCCAAGACTGCTGGTCCATAAAGCAGGAAGTCCCTCGGCATGTAACAGATTTTCAGTGTTCCCATTCTAGAACCCTTTCAGAAAATTCCAGTCCTATTTATTCTCTTAAAAAGATAGATAAGGCTGAAAGAAACGCCAGAAGACTAAGTTAGCTCATCTCCCCCTCAAACAAGAGTGAACCAAAAAACATATGGCCTGCTGGAAGGGCCCAGAAGCACTTGGCACAACTAGTACCGGGACTTTGCTCTTGAATACCATGTTCTAATAAAAGAAACCAGGCTCCTGGGAGAAAAGGTTGATTCCAAGACTGGGACAGAAGTACAAGAGAAGACTGTTTTGCCAGAAAGTAAAGAACTGCCCCAAATGTAAGAATTTTTTTAAAAGATGGAGACATGGCACAAGGAAACTAGAGGCAGCTTGAAAGGAATCCTACTGGCAAAACTGGAGACAACCATAGCACACAAATAATTGAGAGAGAACAGTGACTAATTATAAGCCATTGAAAAAAACAGGAATTCATCAATCCATACTTAGAATATAAAAAAATGCTCAGTCCCAACTGTTACCGGAAGAACTGGAGTTGGAAAAAAAATGATCAATTTACAACCATCACAGGAAAGACTGGTTCAGGCAGGACCATCACCGGACGCTCCATCCGGGGGAGATACTGACGAGCAGCAGGCCATGTGCACGGTCTCAGAGTACGTGCCCACAGATCACTGAGTCGCTGCGGGAGGGGAGAATACTTAACTACGTAGTAGAATAATCAAAAACACATTAACTGGGTGATCAAAACTAACATCACCATGGGGGCGGACGAGAATCCCATGCCTCCGGATGTCATACCCTTAGAAGAACACGACGTTACTTAGATAATACTCTGGACTTGAGTGTATGACCTGAACCTAATCACAACAAAACATCCCACACACCCAACATGAGGAACTTTCTAGTAAAACCAACAAAAAGGGACTATATTCTTAAAAAAATAAGAATGTCGTAAAAGACAAAAAAAGGTTATAGACTTGTTCCAGAATAAAGGAGATAAAGGAGACATGAAAATTTAATGTAGTATTGGATCTTAAACTAGATCCTGCATTTGAGGGAGAAAAATGTTATTAAGGACATTACTGGGTCAACTGATAAACTAGAATATGAATGGCAGGTTACTGTAGCAATATTAACCTTCTGAAGATGATGTCAGGGACTAGCCCTATTCTTAAGAAATGTCCCCTGAAAATTTTGTGGAGAAAGATCACGATACACAACTTACTTCCAAATTCTGGGTTCGAAGTAATTATACTATTCTTAAATTCTTAAAACTTTTTTGTAAATTTGAGTATCTTCAAATAAAATGTTGCTAATGGAGGAGAGCAAGTCATAGACATCAGGAAGAGCATCTGTTGCACACAGCCAGCAAACAAGGTGGGAGAGGGAGGATGAGAAGACAGATCTGGCTGGAGCCAGATAGGAGGTTCATTTTGAAGGAAAACGAGAGTTAAGCAGGTGGCTTAGGAAAAGGAGAGAAGGGGCAAAGTTCTATAAGGACTAGAGAAAGGACACCTGGGCGGCTCAGATGGTTAAGCGTCTGCCTTCGGCTCAGGTCATGATCCCAGAGTCCTGGGCTCAAGCCCCGCATCGGGCTCTCTGCTCAGTGGGGAGTCTGCTTTGCCCTCTGCCCCTCCTCCCACTTGCTCTTGCTCTTTCTCAAATAAATAAATAAAACCTTGAAAAAAAAGACTAAAAAAATTTATGCTTGACTACATAGAAGAAATCAAGAACAAATTTAATGAAACTGAGAAATCAGTTATGAGTGAAAAAAATGTCAGATAAAAAATCTTAGTGAGGAAAGACTAAACAATGAAAGCTCTACCTGGTACCAAAAACAGTCCACTATCAAACCAGCCTCACAAGTTACAATAATACTTAACTACTTTCATACACGTAAGGTTTAGGTTTTTCGTTCAATTTAACTTTCTGGAACACAGACCATTCATGGTGAAAAACAAAGTTTAGTCCAGACAACTAAGCAACAGATTGTTTAGGAATAAATCAACAAATAGTTTAATGTTCAAGAGAAGGTAATAAACAGGATAGAGCAAAAAAAATTTTTTTTTTGAAGAAACATGGACTTAAGTCCCATGTCTTCCACTGACTAATCCATACAGGACAAATGGGCAGAAGGCTTGACCAAAACAAGCTAATTTCTCTACCTATAAAATGAGTTACATTTGACTGGTCACCAGCACTAACATTCCTGGACACAATGATCCGCAGGAAAGGATGGTATATTTCAAGATGGCTATGACAGAGTATTTCAAATATTCTAATCCATTACCTCCCTAAGTCCCTAAAAAGTCCTAGTAATTTCAGGATTTTTACATACAAAGACATCTTCAAGATTGTGCTGCTCATTGCTCAGGTCACATGATCTACCTGGCAGCCAAAAAATGGTTACCATTAACGAATGCCTACGAATAAGTGCTTTGGCTTCTTGGCATTTGGGGACTTAATATTCAGTCGCAACTATTTATGAATAATCTCAGAAAGAACCCCAGCAGGAAATCAGTCCTGACTGTGCTAAAGCAGAACTCTGACCCTGATATGCTAAAGCTGCAGAAGCCAGTCACCAAGATCTGAGTGTGTCCGGCTTCATTCAGCTCAACTACCCAGCATCTCTGTCCTCATCTCCATGACCACTTTTGTAAAGTGACAACTGATTCTGTTCTTAAATGCTCAAGTTGAGCTGAAAAGAAAGTCAGGTGCTGGTGAAAGAAGTAGAATGTAACTGGGTATGATTCAGAAACCACTGGTTCCCAGCCAGAAAAACAGAACTTCTAAGTAAATGAAAGAAATGAGTGAAATTCAATGTTCTCATTGTGCTAAGAATTCACAGAGTTCCGTTCCGAGACGCAGCGCCTGTGAATGAGCGAGGATGGGATCTGAATACTCTTCCCTGGCGCCCAAGCCATGCCATCTTTTTAAAAACATGCATTCCTGGGTAGCAATGCCCTCCTAGGACCTACTATCCGTTCAACCACAGTCTAGGAACCCCTCCCCGCCCCCCCGACCTATCCCATACCCGAGAGTGCACACCAGGGCAAGAGCCACGTCAGGGTTCATAACAGATTAGAACTGCCACTGCCTTCTTTCTCTTACTCTTTAACAAGGTTTTCTGTTCTCTTTTTTAATTTTTTAAGTAAAATACTTCAGTAAGTATTATAACAGTACTTCAATCAGAAACTCCTGCTTATTCCTTTCCTACAATGGGATCTTTACTTCAGAAAAAAGTATGCTTCCTAAATCACTATATTTTGGCTTTGTTCACCCCTCAACCCGAGGTCTGTTCTACATGCCATCCAGCCACTTAAACAAGTTAACGCTCCAACCGTTTTTGTAGGTACTAAGCACACTGAGATACTACAAATGTCAGTGGCACAGGAGAAAGGAGAAAAGGTAAAATAAGAAAGAGCTGACAAGCAAAGGAAGTCACAAAACAAGCCTCTAGTTGCAAATTCGACATGCCATCTACACTAAATGCATTAAGCGATGATTAAATAAGTGAGCATGACCTGTTTAATTTCTTAGAAAGAAGTTCCATGGGGTCATGTCTTCAAAATCAAGTACATTTATCATACCATAATTCGGTTGGTCTGGCTGTGCAGTTTGCGCAACTAGGTCTTTATTATGACGCAGAAACAATATTGTGTTTCTCAGAGTGAGTGCATGATCAAAGTATCTCTGTGCTTCTCCTTCACCAGTGCTCTGAACCTAAACCAAGAAAATAAATTTTGCAGTATCACTCTCAAACCATTCATCCTAATATACAATAACCATATAGTACAGACATTAAAACATTATGAAGACTCAGTAAACCAAAAATTTGCCCAGGCAATACTGAGACAAATCTCAACCTAAATCTCGGCCTGAGTTTCCATTTGAATGTATCTTGGAAGATGACAGAAATTATCCTAGCAAGTAAAACTAACAATCTGAAGCAACCAACTAATGCTAAATTATTCTATTACATGTTTTCTCTCCCACATATGATTCAAATAGGGTGCTTAAAAAAAAAGCTAAGATCTATTTTCTGCTTCATCCAGAAAAGTACTCCAATCCATGGTCACCAATTATGCTTCTAATTCTTGTCACTGTGTCCCCTGTTCTGCATCACTGGCTGCAAGGGACAATGGAGAAGGAGATTCAACATGGCTGTTTCCACACTACTGAGTATACAGCTTAAGTTCACTCAGAAAGGATTCACCAAGTCCCTGTGATGAGCGAGGTATGCTCCGTCTAGGATGTGGGGGCCGAACAGTGGACAAAACCCCTGTGCCCACTGGCCTTACGTTTCAACGCATGCTCTTCTGACACTGAATCAGGTGCTTCTTTAACATGTAAAAATGCATACATCCCAGAAACAACACAGGAAATGAAAGGACAGGTCTACAAGAGGAATGACTAAATTAGATTGGCATTTAAAAATAAGATCACCTGGGGCGCCCGGGTGGCTCAGTTAAGTGTCGGCCTTCGGCTCAGGTCATGACCCTGGGGTCCTGGGATCGAGTCCTGCGTCCGGCTCCCTGCTTTGAGGGAGCCTGCTTCTCCGTCTCCCTCTGCCCCTCCCCCTGTTCATGTTCTCTCTCTCACTTGCTCATTCTATCTCAAATAAATAAAATCTTAAAAAAAAAAAAATTAACCAACTAAGCTTAATCAGGACAAGGCTTCTTAAAAAACAGCTAAGAAACTATTTTTAATGACTAAACTTCAGACTAAAAGGCCTTCCCAAGAATGGCTAGGTGGCATAAAACGATATAGATATATAAAAAATAAAGTGATCTTCTACTTTGCTACACGTGATAAAAGACCAGTTGAGGTGAGAAAAATAAAAATCAGAAAAAAGAGAACTTCAAATGTCTTAGAAAACAGGGACGCCTGGGTGGTTCAGTGGGTTGAGCCCCTGCCTTCAGCTCGGGTCATGATCTCAGGGTCCTGGGATCGAGCCCCGCATCGGGTTCTCTGCTCAGCAGGGAGCCTGCTTCCCCGCCACCGCCCCGCCCTGCCTGCTGCTCTGCCTACTTGTTGTCTCTCTGTCAAATAAATAAAATCTTTTAAAAAAAAGTGTTTTAGGGACGCCTGGGTGGCTCAGTTGGTTAAGCGGCTGCCTTCGGCTCAGGTCATGAACCCAGTGTCCTGTGATCGAGTCCCACATTGGGCTCCTTGCTCGGCAGGGAACCTGCTTCTCCCTCTGCCTCTGCCTGCTACTCTGTCTGCCTGTGCTCGCTCTCTCTCCCTCTCTCTCTCTGACAAATAAATAAATAAAATCTTTAAAAAAAAAAAAAAGTGTTTTAGAAAATAAAAAATTTATTGGCAAAAAATGATACACATATATTAGAAATGGGATTAACAATACTAAAAGCATTGAGGGAATAATGGATGTATAAAGGTAAAAATGAAAAACCAATTAATTGCAAAGGATTATCTCAAATATAATTCTGCACTATCAAACTAAAAACCCTATGGAGAAGGAAGAGTGAAAAAAAATGTCATTTTTTTTAAATACAAAGAAGCTAATGGAATCATCAAAAATCCTCTAAGTAAAACATTTAATATACAGAGTTCATCACTGAAGCACAAAAGGTACCAAAATTACTACTCAAGGAGGAGACTCAGCACACAAACTATTAGTGTAAACAGATAACAAACAAACAAACAAAAAGACAAAAATAAAAAAACCCAGGGAATGGAAAAACTACAAAAGGGCAATTGAGACTTAGAGCTAAGGACAAATAGAGCTATTTTCATGGAGGGGAAGAGGGTTCTAAGAGCAACTACGGCTGAAGTCTTCAAGATGCTAATGGGGATAGTGAGAGTGGACATGAATATGGTACCCATGGACGCTTCTCCAGATTTAAGACAAGGGGAACAAAAACGTCAAATAAAACTGCTGAAGAGGAGATCTTAGACAGTCATACCAAAAGAAAAAAAAAACAAAAACAAAAATAAAGGCTATTTTAGAAAAATGTAATTTAAAAACTTATACTAATTATAAATATACCCCATTTCTTTTTTTTTTAAGATTTTATTTGACACAGAACTAGCGAGAGAGAGCACTAGCTGGGGGGCGGCAGGCAATGGCAGAAAGCAAGGAGCCCGATGCGGGGCTCAATCCCAGGACTCCAGGATTATGACCTGAACCAAAGGCAGATGCTTAACTGACTAAGCCACCCAGGTGCTTCCCTATATCACATTTCATTAAACCAAATCATGCTAAGTGAGAGATAAGGTCCACAAACCACTTTGAAAATCACAAAAATCCATTCATCCACTCAGTATTTTTAAGTGTAAATGACTGTTACAGCATTAAGGTGGGGAATGAGGCAGGAACGAGCAAGAATACATCAAAAATGGACACAGTCTCAAGCGAAGAACAGTAGCAAAAGCCCTGAGATCCCGTAATGAGCAATCCAGACTTACCTTTTCTAGTTCTATAAGAAAGCTGTCCAGAGACTCATCTGAGAGTTTACCAACTTCAAACATTGTGACCGCATGGCTTTTCAAGTTCTGGCACAGAGAAACAAAAACAAAAAAACTAAAATGGATCTTAAAACCTTATACAAGTCTATTATGAATAAGTTCTAATTTTCTGTTTTTAAAATAAAACAGAACATCTCATATTTCTATTGTGCTTTCCAATATAACCAAAGGTGACGAGGTACGAGGCTAACCATCACTAAAATGTTACTGCGCTCCTCCAGGGAACATAAAACAAGACGGTTGGCATTTTGGTGTTTTCAGGAATAAATCCAGTACTTAAAAAAAGGATCTCAAAGCATGAACTATTTTACATCTAATCTTTAAACACTGTCACGTTTAAACAAGAACTGGACTTACTGGTGAAAGATTTCCCATCATTAAAAAGGCAGTAAGAGTTGAGTCAAACAGAAAAGCAATGCGTTTTGTGTATCCTGTAGATAAACTCAAACTGCTTACACTGGCCGTGTCCGCTGGAACAAAAAAAAAAATCGTAATTTAAAATCGAGTAAATGAAAATTTTTCTTTGCCTACCATTTGGAATGAGAAAAAACTGCATTTCAACTTGATTTAATAATTCAAAAGTACGTAACTATAAGTAATTTTATAGTCCTAAGAGGCCCCAATCCTACCTCTCTCCAACCAGAGAAAGTTAAAAAAAAAAACTTTTAAGTACTCACTTTTGTGGTGTTTCTTGAAAGCCAGTAATAAACCAAGACTTGGTAACTGTCAGAACACTCGAGACGAGCT
>PISX010019107.1:0-24190 GCA_004024625.1 Mellivora capensis
GACAAAGCAGGAAAAAATATACAGTGGAAAAAAGACAGTCTCTTCAATAAATGGTGCTGGGAAAATTGGACAGCTATATGTAGAAGAATGAAACTTGACCATTCTCTTACACCATACACAAAGATAAACTCATTCTCACAACTGTTAATTGAATAACTGGTAGAGTTGAAAAAGAGTTGAATTGGTTATGTAGGGTGAGTATTTTGTGCCATCTTCCAAATCCACCTGTAATACTCTTAAAAACTAAACAATGGGAGGCAAGAATGGGAAAGATAAATTCGAATTGGATTTTATATCATTATTTCCTGCTTTCAGGAAAGTTTACCTGCATCGAGGTTAAGTTTCACCTGGAACGCCAGATGGGATACTATTTGATCCAGATGTATATCCCCAGTCTGTTGATAGTCATTTTGTCCTGGGTCTCCTTTTGGATAAACATGGATGCAGCCCCTGCTAGGGTTGCACTGGGCATCACCACCGTCTTAACAATGACCACCCAGAGTTCAGGTTCCAGGGCATCTCTGCCAAAGGTAAGAAGTCTCCTTACTTGACAACAAGTGACGGGGATTGGGGGGCGGGCGTGGGTTGTCAAAGGTCTTGTGACCTGGAGAATGCTGTGAAGACAGAAATGTTTGGCATCCTGTGGTACTGTTGGAGGTGCAATGTAAGAAGAGAACAAAGAGCTGAGTTTGAGAGAATTAGAGCTCTGAGGACATGGGAGATTCCTAATCAGACCAATTAGGGGAGAGGGGAATCAGGGTTGAGAGAGGAGAGGAAGGAGTGGAGGCAGAAACATGGCTCAGGAATTATGTCTAAGAAGTCCTTGAGTCCTTGAGCTTTTGACCTCATGCTGTTCATGAGCCATGAAGCTTGTAGGAATTAGAGTAGGGTTGATGCAACTTATGCTATATTGTCAAGTATTTTTGGTGAGCCTATTGTGATTCATATGCTCAGTGAAGTCATTTACAGTAAAAAAAAAAAGTTTGAATTAAGCTCCTGGAAATTTATACAGAAAAGCTACATCGTTGAGTATATATGAGATATAACTATAAAAATTAGAGTGCAGCAAAGCAGATACATGAATCTTTGCCATTCCTTAATTTACCTTAATGGCTGACACACTATTATTTTCAAGTGAAATAGTTACCTAGAGAAAGAACAGTGGAGTCTTCCAAGATGGTGAAAATTCTGACAACCATGGCAGGTGGATAAAGAATGTGAGATGGATAATAGGTACACATAGACATTTTGTAGCACTTCAAAGAGTAATCCATAATGGCTGTATAATTTATTTTTATGTGAGGGCAGGTCCTCTATAGTTGTAAATATTGTCTAAACAAACAATGATAATTGTCCTGTTCATGAAATGTCCCAGCACCCCGAAAGAGTGCCTATGTGTATTTCCTTTTCACTGGAAAAGTACATTGAGTCACTGGCTTCAATTTTCCAGGAATGTGAGTTCAATTTAGTATTCACTGTACACGGTCTCATACTGGTTGAGCAGTCTCTCCAAAACCTAGTTCCAGCAAATAATTGAGGTATAATCCCCTATCTTTGCTGGCTTGAGCTTATGTTCAGTTGTGCTGCATTTGACATGAGATATGTTAGATCATGTTCCACATTATCTGCTGTGCTGGAAGATAAGATGACATATGGAGGTCTGTGGCTGTCCTGGAGATGGACTGAATGCTGGGGGAATTGTCATACAAACTTTCGAACTTTTATGCCTCCAAAGATAAATATTAGATTTGTATGCTAATAGAGAAAGGGATAAATCTATTTCTGATATTTTTTAATTTTCTCAAATAACATACTGTACAAAATACTTGTATTGCATTTCTATTGAAATACAGATAGCAGAAATACTAACAGCTTCCTTTTCAGCTACATAATCACAAATCAATTTTACCTAATAAAAATTCTAATCCACTGTGTGCCTCAACCCAAACAGGTTCATTTACTCATGGCTTGTTAGTCATTAGTTCTAGCCATCACTGCATGCTATGCCATTAAACCTCAGGATGCACAAAACATGTAGTTTACAATTTAATAGATAGCTAAAGTATTGGTACAAGTTGTAAGCAGATAATGTCAAAAAGGAAGACATTTATAGCCTCCAAATTCTCACTGCTATTTAAAAAAGTAGTCATTTCATCTCAAAATGGGAGCTTCTGCTTTTATAAATTTGTTATTCATTTTTATTAGCTATTATGATTCTACATCAATGGTCAAAACTATTGTTGAATCAATGGTCACTGATCAGTGATCTTTGTCTGTAGAGGCAATCAGGAACTCCGATAAACTAAGAGATAAGTATAACTGAAAGTCATTTTATACTTGGCTCCAAGCTCATAGTGGTTATCCTTTTGCCATCAGCAGGTTATCATCCTACGTATGCTTTTCTTAGGCTATTATTAAACATGGCTGGCTCTCAACTGACTGTGGGGAGATGTGACTCATAGGGATAACAGTGAGAAAGGAAAATGGGATAAAAAGTGAGTCATGGAAAATAAAAAATTGACCATACGTTTACACACACACATACACACACACATACTCGTTTTAATTTATAAACACTGTAGTCCCCAAGCAGAAGCACCACTGTGCTGATTGTACAGTTGTCTCAGAGTCTGTAGCCCTTTACAGACTAGGCATGTACCTTGCACTTTAAAAGTAAGACACGCTTGTTAGAGAAAAAATAGAAGACATAGAAAATACCATTAACATGAACTATCCACTAAGTAACCGTTGTTAAGACTTTGGTATATTTTCTTCCAGCCTTTCTTTGATGCACATTTGGAGGCAAACCCACACACATGCACACACAGAAAATAGGACCAAAACTGTCTACAGGGTACCTGGGTGGCTCAGTGGGTTAAGTCTCTGCCTTCGGCTCGGGTCATGATCTCAGGGTCCTGGGATCGAGCCCCGCATCGGGCTCTCTGCTCAGTGGGGAGCCTGCTTCTCCCTCTCTCCGCCTGCCTCTCTGCCTACTTGTGATTTCTCTCTGTCAAATAAATAAATAAAATCTTTAAAAAAGTTTTTAAAAAACTGTCTACAAAGACAGTTATATACTATCTTCCATTTCCATAGCATTAAAAATCTATCATGAACATAATTTTCAATGACATAATAGTCTATCTGGTATATTAATCACCATTTATCTTACTATCTTGGATATTTAAGATTTTATTGTTTGCTTTTCTAACTGCGATCATTATATACTTGTATATGAGGGCTTGTGTCTCATTGTGTTCTAGAAGACGTGTGTGTGTGTGTATTTATTCATTTATGTATTTATTATATTATGTTACGTTAGTCACCATACAGTACATCATTAGTTTTTGATGTAGTGTTCCATGATTCATTGTTTGCATATAACACCCAGTGCTCCATGCAATCTGTGCCCTCCTTAATACCCATCACTGGGCTAACCCATTCCCCACCTCACTTCTCTCTAAAACTCTCAGTTTATTTCTCAGAGTCCATAGTCTCTCATGGTACAATAAAACTGGGTTGGTTTTATTTTCCCTGTCTCCAGTCACTTCCACTAAACATCCTCCGTTGGTTTTATTTTCCCTGTACCCTGTACACTTCAGAAAGATTCCATTGATTCTCAGTTACTATATGCCATGCCATTAGACTCAGAATGAACAAAGGCGTTTTACAATTTAATAGACAGCTAAAGTATTGGTGATAAGTACTTTAGCACAGTCCATTATCAGATTTTCAAAAATCAGATAGCTTGAAATAAAACTTTAGTCTGACAACCAATTCAATGCTCTTTTCCTTCCTTGCCCCCAGCCCAGGCCTAATCTTTGGCTTGAAGATGTCCAGAGAGGTGGACATTTGTCTGTTCTTACCCTTGCTTTTCACAGTTGTTACCCTTGCTTTTCCAGTTCTCTTCCCCACTCCTGTTGCTTGCTTCTCTACTATTAAGGGCTGAGAGTGAAAGAGTAGATGGAAGAAAGTTGTACAAGACTGACACTATTGTATTTGAACTCTTGCCTTCTCTAATGGGAAGCCTCCAAATACTGTAATCTGGATGGTTGAATTTGAGTTCCTTGGTAATTCCTGGGGATCCTGCACATTATACCATTCATGGATGAATAATGCAATCTCTGACTGGTATCTTATCTTCTCTTATTTATCACCTCTTACCAGCATATCTCATACAACTTCTTACTCCCAGGCTCTCCTTACTCAAGTAGCTAGCCCTCCTGGTTGACATGTTTTGAAGATGATTCACATCTATCTTCCACACCATTTATTTGGCGCACCAAGAATGTGTGTTCATTGCCTTGCTAAATAGTGGAAATGCAACTTAACTGTTAACATGTTTGCTTTCACCCTACCATCTTAGGTATTCTAGCTAGCTTATTCCCTTCAGAATTTATTCAGGTAAGAAACAAGTACTGCTGTTCGTTTTTTCATACAAAAACCCAAACTTCTGAGGATACATGACAAGTTCTCCAAATAACACCTTTACTCTCTGATCCAGGAGCAATATGTTGAAATTTCAGCAGCTCAACAGATACATGACATGTGCAGGAGATGCCAGTCTTTTCTCTTACCGGGGTGGGGGTAAACCTCTTCTCCCCATCTTTAGGAAAATAGGGAAAAGGCCACAGCATTGTCGTTATCCATGAATCCCATTACTTCAAGTAATTCTTTTCGAATGTCTAGTTTTCTGTAATGGTACAGGGTATGGAGTGCAACTGTCTCTAGATGACATTTGCTTTGTTCTAGCGAGTCCTGTATCCTTCATGCATACGTGTAGAGTCTCCCTTCAGAGTGAGGCTTAAGTTGACATTCTGAGAAAAGAATATCCCATTCCCATACTGTTACACTCATGAATAAACATACTTAATTTTAGAGCTTTATCCCTATGAGGGCAAGGGCTCCACTGATATCATCCATGTTTACATACCTACTGCTTAACACAACACCTGGCTCATAGTAGGTGCTCAGTAAAGAGTGGGTTAGTAAATGAATATACAGTATTTAAAAGACTTATGGTTAAGTGGTATGCCGGGTGTAATTTAATTGGTGATTCATTCATCCATTCATTTATTCAACTAATATTTATTGAATGTTTTCTCTGTGCCACCCATTGTGTTAGGGGTTAAGGAAATCAGAGATAAATAAAACATAGTCCCAGCCCTCAGGAACTTGTCTTCTAGTATGCCAGAGGCAGATACTTGGAATGGTAATTGTTACACAATGTGGAATACAAGGACACCCAGAAGGATGCCTAACCTATTAAATGAAGTAGGGAGAAATGGAGGGGGAGGAAAGGGGCTGGAAGAAGAGAGCCAGAGAAGGAGGGAGAGAAGTAGTGTTAGGAAAATGGCTTGGAGGGATCCTGAGCTGAATCTATGAAGCAGATTAAATAGGTAAGGTAGGAGGTGGCAAAGGTCATTCCAGGCAACGAGGACTTCCTACTCATAATATTTGGGCTACACTCAAAATAAGCTTTTCTAGAAGACATTCTGGGCAGGTTTCCAACATGCTTCACAAATTTTAAACACATTTCAAGTAAGAAACTTGTGTTTATTGATTCCAAGTTAATTTCCTGCTTTCCTGCCAACCAAAGCTTTTTGTGGGTTTTGTTTTGTTTGGTCTGGTTTCGTTTGGTTTGATTTGGTTTTCAGAAGTTCCATCTCCTCCCTAAATACAGGAAAATGAAATACCAGCATGGTATCTGTTCTATAGGTGCCTTCCCATTTGAAGGCGTAAAATTGGTTTTTTAAATATACATCTCTGCCAACCTCCAAGAAGCTGATCTGCTGGTGATTTTCTTTTTGGAGCACAAAACCCCTAGTAGTAGACTAAAGGCTGGGTGTATTGTTGTCTTTTTGACCCACAGGAAAAAATCAGGATGAATTGAATAGAAGGCTGTGAGACATCAGGCAGGCTTTGAATGTGGCCAAACAGAGTTAAACAATTATTTTCCATTACTCTGTATTTGCTATTATTGCTGAATGGTTTGAAGCTACTCCTAAGTGTGTCTTGAGTCCTCATTTGTAGCAGCAGCCCAGAGACTGTAGAGGTGAGAGCCAGTATTGGTAGAGGACAGTTGGGTTGTTGTGGCAGGCAGGTGACTGACAGATCCCTAACCATCTCCTTAAAGCATGGATCCAGAGGTATTATCTTTGGCCATTATTAACTGAAATGCCCTATGTCCTATATAAGGAAATCGCCCCTTACTTTTCAGCCATCTGGTCAACTAAGACCAGCTGGACCATTTCAAGCAGCTGCCAAACCCATTATTTTAAAACAAAAGAGGCCATAGTCTTACCATGTTTGGTCTTGCTTTATTCCCCATGAGAATGTTTCTAGCTAGAGACTGTAGTAAGAGAAACTATGAAAGCAGTAAGGCTGATACTTACAGAAGTTTTGACATAAGAATTTGTCTGGATGTCTGTTTTAACTCTAAAAGAGTAAAAATGATTGCTCCTTGAATCAAGTACATCCCCAGCTAATTTGAATGAATCTCCTAGGTCAGATTGGTATTTCTGGAAGAGGATGGAAATAATTCTGTCTTGTAAAATCAAGATTTTAATTAGTTCTCAGATAAAAGGTTGAAAAGTAAGAAAGCCAAGCTTTGGCAAATTGATCTGCAGGCCTGCTTGCTTTAGCCAGATGTCTGCATATATGGGAGACTACATAAACTTTCCCTTCCAGTATTTCCTGAGAAACAGCAAATTAAAGAGTTGTTGATAAAAATATGCAAAGAGATGAGGTGCACGAATTCTCTTGGGACAGAGCTGGAGCACCAGAATACTGCTGGCAGCCTTTACAGGGAAGCTGACAGTGGGAGAAGCTACCCAAGCTGTGCTTCTGCTCAAGTCCTCATGAAGTTCATAAATCTTTTGGGGATAGCTTCTAAGGTTCAGGATTATTAATTTTTATTTTAATTCCAGTACAGTTAACATACAGTGTTATATTAGTCTACAGCATACAATATAGTGATTCAACACTTCAGTGCATCATTCATTGTTCATCACAAGTGCCCTCCTTCACTCCCATCACCTATTTCAGCTGGGCCCCCCGCCCACCTCCCCTCTAACAACCATCAGTTTGTTCTCTATAATTAAGAGTCTGTTTCTTGCTTTGTCTCTTTTTTCCCTTTGCTCACTTGTTCTGTTTCTTAAATTCTACATGAGTGAAATCATATGGTATTTGTTGTTCTCTGACTTATTTCACTTAGCATTATTTTGTCTAGCTCCATCCATGCCACTGCAAATGACAAAATTTCATTCTTCTTTATGGCTGAATAATATTCTGGTACACACACACACACACACACACACACACACACACACACACACATCTTCTTTATCCATTCATCTATTAATGGACTCTTGGGCAACTTCTACTTCTATGATTTGGCTACTGCAAATAATGCTTCAATAAATACAGGGTGCATGTATCGCTTTGAATTAGTGTTTTTCTATTTTGGGGGTAAATACCCAGTAGAGTGATTACTGGATCATAGGGTAGCTCTATTTTTAACTTTTTGAGGTTTCTCAAAAAGTTAAAAACAGGATTATTTTGAAACTCTCTCTTTCCATTTCACTAAAATGGGTAACTCTATCTAGGTCATACAGCCTAAATGTCTTTGGTTCTTATAAATGCCACACAGTGAGGGGAAAATCAACTATTATGGAACATGTACTACCTAAAGAAACAGAACTTCTTAAGAAGACTGACATATACATAAAATACATTATAATTCAGTAAAGTATGGGCAGTGGGGTAGATAATGATTCTCCTCTCTGTATCCATACCCTTTGGGTAATAGCCCCTCCTACATGGACTGTCAGTTTGACTATGTGACTTGCCTTGGCATGTGGGACAATGGCAAATGTGACATAAGCAGAGACTTCAAAAATGCCTGCATACTGTAGCTAGCTTTCTCTTGCTACTCTTGCAATCCTATACACACTACCGTGTGAATACTGCCAGGCTAGCCTTTTGAACGATGAGAGACATGTGGCCCAGTTACCTCAGTTACCAAGATGACGGCCAGATAACCACCACTTCCTTATTCTCTGTTCTAGGCACAGTGGCCTCCTTGCGGTTTCCTGAATATGCCACATACATGCTCTCATTCCCAGGCCTTTGCAATGACTATTCTCTGTGTCTGGAACACTCTGTCCCCAGTATTTACATGATAAACATTTCCACCCTTTCCAAGTCTTTATTCAAATCCTGCCTCTCCAATAAAGCCTGTTCTAGCCTTTATCACCGCACCCATGCCCTCTTCAATACCCTGACCCAACTTCTCACTTTTTTTTTGTTTTTTCCACTGTACTTTATTACCTTATACCAACACTATGACTTGTATAAAACTCCATTATGGATTATGTTTCCTGTATATTGCCTGTTTCCCTTAGCTTGACTATGAATGCCATGAGGGCAAAGATCTTTAGTTTGCTCCCTAAAACAACACCTAGCCTATAGTGTATGCTTAGTAAATGTTTGTTGATAGAATGAATGAATGAATATACACATCTCTAAAGTCTAGTCATTGTGAAAAATCCATCTAAACCTTCTTAAGGATACAGAATGAATAAAAGGAACCCACATAGCCAGGGGCCCATCTTTCCTTAACTGGCTGGCTGTTCATTACCATAGAGAACCCTGACTGCCTATGTTATATTACTATAACATAATTACATTATTTTAAAGTTTTGCTTCTCTGGCTGTATCAAATAGTGTCATGGACATTTTTTGATATCTGTTTCTTATAGAGCAATCTAGCCAAAGAAATAATAATAATAAAACAGCAATGGTTTAGATGATGAGAGAGTGTGCATACAGGCTATTTTTATCTAAATTTTGCTTCCTTGGCACTGTCACAACTAATTTGGAAGTTTCTCAGTGTGCCATTGCAAGTGTCCATTTCCCCTTCTTGCTGCTCCAGTTTGTTTGGATGTAAATGGAGCCTCTGAATTCTAATGAAGGCCTCCAGGACTCTCCTCATCTGAGCTCTCGACAGCCACTCTGGGCCACAGGTGCCACACTGTACTATTTCCTAGGGGCCCAGACATCAGAAAATACTCTCCTTTCTTTACCTAACAAAAACCAAGTAGATTTTTGTTTTCCTCTGATTTTAGTTATCAAAGACTGTGCATTTAAACTTAAGGATTGCTTTGGGCTGCATCTAGGACTTGAGAGGCCATGAGCTCTGATCTGAAGCCAACTGTATATACCTAAAGCAAGTCATTTTTCATCCCTCCCAATAACGGGGAAGGGGGTACAGCTTCATTTGCTTTCCAAAATTGACTGTGCCTTGATGAAAATGGAGTATCAAAATATTTTTTTTTAAAGATTTTATTTATTTGACAGAGCTCACAGGTAGGCAGAGAGGCAGCCAGAGAGAGAGGAAGGGACGCCTCTGCCGAGCAGAGAGCCTGATGTGGGGCTCAATCCCACGACTCTGGGATCATGACCTGAGCCAAAGGCAGAGGCTTTAACCCACTGAGCCACTCAGGCGCCCCTCAAAATATTTTCCAAACTACACATGAACTGAGCTTATAAAATCTTAAACTTGTGTGTTGTTAGAAGAGCCTCCACAATCCTACTAGGGATGTGAAAACTGATGACATGAAGGTTAATTCACTTCTCATTTTTTAAAATCTGCTTAAAGTGGGGGCACCTGGGTGGTTCAGTCCATTAAGCATCTGGCTTTGGCTCAGGTTATGATCCCAGGGTCCTGGGATCGAGCCTGGTGTCAGGCTCACTGTTCACCTGGGGATCTGCTTCTCCCTCTCCTTCTGCCCCTCTACTTGCTTGTGCTCTCTCTCTCTCTCTCAAATAAATAAAATCTTAAAAAAAAATCAGGTTGAAGTGGATGCCACTTCTTACATGAAGCCCTCATGGATCTCCATAAAATGTAAATGGCCTATTTTCCTTGCCTCCACGGCTTTATATCAATCATTGCATTTTGGACTCCTGGCTCAGTGATCAGGGCCCATGTGTCCTTTATTGTAAACTTTATTGTAAACCCCTTGTGGAGAGGACCTAGTATCATTCAACTCTGCATAGCCCCTGTGACATACACAGAAGCAGTCCTCAGTAGTTATTGCTGAAGTAATGTAAGAAGACCATGTTCAACAGTTCCTAATGTTTGGTGATCAGAGTAGGAATTACTGCCAGAGCTTTAATCGGTCTGAATAGAAAGTGTCACTAAAGCAGAGGGTCTCAGACTTTGCTGCACATTAGAATTAGCTGAGGAAATCTTCAAGCCTTCTCAGACTTCACCACAGAGAAATGAAATTAAACCATCTGGCAGTAGGGTCCAGGCATCAGAATTCAAAGAAAATTTTAATGTGTAGCCAGGGCTGAGAACTGCAGCTCTGAATTTTGTTGTCTGGGCCAATGTTTTCAGTGTTTATCATGTACCAGAATATATATTCATTTGAACTTCACAACAACACTCTGAACTAGATACTATTATTATCCTCGCTTTGGAGATGATGGTACCAAGGCACAGAGGAGTTAAATAACTTGCTCAAGTTCATACAGAGCTAAACCTGTTGTTTAAGCCTAACGACTAATCATGGTGCCACTCCATCTTTCATAGTTGACAGCTGCGGGCTTCCTTCCACGTGCCTGGCCCTGTGCTAAACCCTTCACATAGGTCTTGTCACTGCAAACAGATGACATATGCCCGATTTTGCATCATCAAGTAACAGGTAGGGAAATGGAAACATAAAGAAGTTAAGTAATTTGTCCAGTTGTTTTTCTAGCCAGTGAAGAAGATTCAAATCACTGGTCAAGTCAAATCCTCGTGAAGGAAGAACTAAGAATTTTAAGTTACACCACGCTGTCCACACCATGCTAATTCCAGGTGGAAACTCTGACTGTGAGAGGAGTTATTTTCCAAGCCCGGAAATCCCTGTCTGTGGCTACGCATATTGTATTCACCGGGTGCTGAATGCGGTGGGCATCTTTGCTCATCATTTGGATGGAGAGACAGTGCTTGCCTGCCTGCCCTCTTGCATATTATGAAGAACTTTTAATGGTTCCTGAGGCTTTCCTTACAGGGTCCTCCTCAGCAGACTCTCTGACAGACTCAGTTGCTGTTTATTGCTTTGGTCAGCCATAGCCTTTTTTACCACCATTTTCATCAGCTCCCAGGCGTGATTATGTTAAGAGCCCCACCAGGCATAAGCCATTATCTACCTACCATTCAATGTCAGCTAAAAGGCTGAACAAAAGCAGACTGGGTAATCATCAACAACAAAACAGTTAAATAAATTGTGGCCCATTCATACAGTGAAATACTAGGTACAAAAATGCAACAACTGCAGGATCACTTAACAACAGAGATGAATCCCTCAACGTTAACACACGCAGAAAAAACAGAAAAGTTAACACACGCAGAAAAAACATTCGCAGGCAAAATTCATCTAGGGTGTTTGGACTAGAGTTATGGTTGGAATTTGAAAAGTAGAGAGGGATTAGTGACTGGGAGGGACCATGAGGGATTGAGCTTCAGGGGTCAAGGAATGTTCTATTTCTTGACCTGGGTGGTTATGTGGGCATGTGCATTTTGTGATGATTTACTGAACTGCACAGCTATGATCCTGGTACTTTTTTGCTTCCAATATAAGTGGCACATTTTGTTTCTACGAAGAGGAATAAAAGTTGTTTGGTAAAGCAAAAAAAAAATACAGGTTCCCCCAATGAGCTTACGAGAACATTTCGGCACAAAGCCATTCTTTTTTCTTTCCTCTCCTTTTTTTTTTTTTTTTAATTTTCTTTTTGATCCTGGTACTTTAAAATATTTTAATAAAGAAGTTTTTTTTAAAAAAAAAACCCAGACTGTATAAATAATGAATAAACAATAGAGAATACTCATAACTTCAGGCATTTTCTTCCTCTTCCTTTTTCAGAATAAAAATAACAAAAGCTAGGGGCGCCTGGGTGGCTCAGTGGATTAAAGCCTCTGCCTTCAGCTCAGGTCATGGTCTCAGGGTCCTGGGATCCAGCCCCACATTGGGCTCTCTGCTCAGCGGCGAGCCTGCTTCCCCCCTCTCACTCTGCCTGCCTCTCTGCCTACTTGTGATCTCTCTCTGTCCAATAAATAAATAAAATCTTAAAAAAAATAACAAAAGCTAATATTTATTGATTCTGGGTTCCAAACTTGCTATAAAGTGCTTTTCATTCATATATTATTTAATCCTCTCCACAGTCCTATGAGCTAGATAATATTGGTCCCATTTTCTACATAGATTAAAACTCAAGGCTATACAATAATAAGTGCAAAAGCCAGAATTCAAACTTCATTGGACCCTACTCTATTCCTTTCTTATTTTGCTACTCTCCTCATTTTATAGTCACTAATGTCCCTTCAGTCTTTAAAATGGATGTCCTTTGATGACTGTTGCAATTTATATGCTTGAGGGTTGACTGATAGGACTCAAAGGATTCTGTAACCTAGAGATTACTTCTATATTCTTAAATTATGGGACACAGTGTTAAATGATCATAATGTATTTTCCAACCATCCTGACTTCTCCCTGGAACAGTCCCACCCTTTATCTTGCTTCCTACTGTTGTTTTCTGCTCACTTGCTAGACAGTCTTTTCTTCTGGAAAGGGAAATTAACAGCTTTCTGTCATTGGAGAGAATTTGAAGGTCCAAGATACTAATGAAATTGGTGCCTAACAGTGTTTCTTGCCTTACATAATCCTAATGAAAAAAATCACCAAAAAAAGGGAATGAACATTTTGTAATTGGCTATAGAGAAGACCATTTTCCTTTACCCATAAACTTGTTGGTTCCAAAGCATATGTAAGGGTTTCTCTTTTTGTGGGATTCCACAGAAAGTATGGTCTGCAAATAGGGAAATATGTTGTAGGACTAGTCTTTACTCATTCAGTTTCACTTAATATTCACAGTATAGCCTATATTATAAGATGCACTTTTTCCTGTTTTCACAGCTCTGAGTTTGGGCTGCAGCTTAAAACTGAAGGCAAATCAGAGTTTAATTAGAGATGTTATTCTTTCTCAGTGGTGCATAAAATACCAGCCCATCTTCCAAAACTGGCATCTTAGATGTAATGAACCACTGTACTGAACTTCTTCTAGAACCAGTCACTGTGCTTGGCACTGGGCATATAGAAGTAAGCAGAATACACACACCGAGCCTTCAGGGAGCTCACATCCCATTGGAGGGACAACTATTGAGTATGTAATTAGTTGATAATACTGTAATGCCCCAAGAATGATCAGGTTTTCTAATCTGGTTGTGGGAACAAGCGCCATCCTTGGCCCTGGGAGAACACCAAATACCCTTTCCTCTAGTTCTTTATGGCTATTCTTTCCCTGGCCTCAGTTACTTTCCTCACAGGTAGGCACTTATCAGTACTTTGCTGACTGCTCTGGAGGAAACTTCTTCAGACCTCTAGAACTCACTGTCTCCCTTGGCAATTCTCTCCATTCTGGTCCTCTGCCCTGTGAATTCTAGACTCCGTGGACTCCCCAGACCCTCGGCTCCATCTCTTCAATTTGGGGAGTTTGTTCATCCTCTCTACATCATGACCTGAAAGCTCTCTCAAAACAGGACACAGGAGCAATAGCAGGACCGACTGCATCTGTTTTCCATCTTTCAGGGATCACTGTCCTTTTTGCCCATCTAGTGCCTTGAAATCCAGTTTTTTTCATGTTTTGTCCAGATTTTTTAGTGATTCAGGATGGAGGGTAAATCTGGTCCCTCTTATTCCCTCTTGGCCTTAAGTGGAAGTCACTGTGATGGTTTTGAATCCTTGATTTACTTTTAAAATTTGACATGGGATGTAAATAAATTGAATGTGACAATTTAGATAATTGAAATAATTATCAGAACCAGCATTAGCTTGTAATGCTAAGAGTACAGTTGTTCTAATCAATGAAGACTGCATTTATTAATACATGGTCTATGAACTCTAAGACCGAGAACAAATGTTTTTATAAAGAAATTAATAATGGGGATGTATGGGCATGAATATTAATATCCTAATAGGAAAATTGCTTTTGCTCTACAAAATATTTCATTAAAAGATTTGCTTCAAAGTGATATATTCTAACATATTTAGGCTTATAGCTGACTGATAATTCTTGACTCCTTTTTTATAACACACTGTGGACTACTCTGGGAAGTAGGTACCTTACCTCTCATTTGGCAACACCTCTTCACAAGTCAATTTCTCTTAATGGTTCCTGCTTGCCCCAATGGATGCAGTCACTAAATCACATAGTTATTTACTTCATTTTGGTTTAATTTGATGCAATAAATATTCAAGGTACACCTGCTATGTTAGGCATTAAGTAAGTCAAAGAGATGGGAAGATAGTCCCCAGCCTTGAGGAATTTATGATCTAGTACAAGAGTCAGCAAATATTGTCCGCAAAGGGCCAGATAACAAGGATATTAGGTATTGTGGGTCATAAGGTGTCTGTTGCAAATGAACTCTGCAGCTAGAGCATGAAGGCCTTCACTGACCATACATAAACAAATGAGTGTGGCTATATTCCAATAACACCCCTGACCTAACTGGAAGAAGCAAGGAAGTACATAGAACAATGTATGTTTTACAAAGGTGACCAAAAGCAAGTGCTACAAGATGTCACACAAGGGACATACATATCTTAATATCAGGTTTGTAAAAACACTGAATGATTTAATGGAGGCAGCAATATTTGACTTCATGTATTAATGTTAGCTAGAATTACAATAAGCATAAACGATAGGAGAAGACCCGAAACAAATACCAGAGATGAGTAAACACCGAAGATCTGGGAGAAGTCATCCTACTTAGCCTGAATGTTGATTATACTCAGAAGCGAGGTGGAAAAATAAGGAAATGTAAGGCCTTTGGGTGGGTCCCCACCCCCCCGCCAGTCCCAAGAGAAATTTCTTCCTCCTCTAGACTGGTTAAGCTCCTCTCCTTGGAACTATATCTCATTCTGCCTTATATCATGGTTATTTTTGCACTTCTCTTTATTCGTGTGTTAGAAAATCTTCACCTTTAGAGCAATGATTATATATTGTTCATCTTTGAACCTCTACTGTTTCCAGCCAGAGATGAAACCCAGCAGTGAAGCCAAGAAATTTGTAGGATTAACAAATGAAACCATCCACTTCAGCCCAAATGATTTAGGTTTACTAACTAGACCCTGAGGCCCCGCAGAAACGGTTTAAAGACTAGCTGACTCACAGTGAGTAGAAATGTTCACTCATTACAACAGGAGCACCTACATTTTTCAACAAGGGTTTTGGTAAGAAATCATGCAAGCAATGTACAGGTTAATTCTTTTAATTCCTCTTCCATGTAGATTTTACCATAATTAGGAGCTTCTAAGTTGCAATTCTCCACAGTCTATTTCAAGGGGGAAAATCCATATAGATAAGTACTGGGGTTTTACTGTTTAATCAAAAGGTTAATTAAGTGAATTAATCGTTATGTTTGAATACATTTTTCCATGAAATTTGGAATAAATAATTTAAATGGGTTAAAATCAAGTCAGTGTAGTATTAAAATGAGTAATAAAGCTTAGGAAATGAGTAAAAATCTTATGTGTTCTATTAATCATGCATCAGCAGGCAAAATTGCCTATGGCAAGCTTAACCTGAGAAGACAGGAAAGCTGATAAAGATTCTCAAATCCTCCTGCAATTGTTAGTATCTCCATAGAAATCATTTTGTAAAATGCAGAGTGTTTCACAAAGACATAGTTTTTGAGCAGTTCTTTAAAGAAAAACACCAAGCAGTTAGCATTTAAATGAACCTTCTGAATTGCAATGAGAGTAAATAAGTACAGAATTATAAATCAGCTTTATTGTGTCCAGTGAGAAAATGAAGACGGACAGCAAAACTGGACTCTGACTACACACAAGGGGCTGAGAGAAGAGGAGGCCCAGAACCATTTAGTGGAGATTTCCTAGGAACCAATGATGACACCATCCATCAGCTGGATCTGTTTATGTAACACCTGTGTGTCTGTTAGACTACGTAGGTGGTAGCTTACGAGTAGGAACCTTCTCTTGTGAGTAAATGTCACCAAAGAAGCAAACAAGAGAAATATGAGGGCCAAAATCTGTGTCACTATTCAGAAGAAAATGCGTTGTATAATAGGGCTATAATGCACACGTCAAAATATGAGAATGCAAGAAAATTTCTGTCACTGTCTCTGAAGCCCCAAGAGAAGTGTTAATTTGTTCTTCATGTGAAGTTAATTAGGTCATGTGAGATGCGTATTTCGTGTTACCCCTACTGGAAACAACTCCTAAGGAGTTCTGAGTATATGTCTCCCAACCCCAAATTCCGGGGATCAAATGTACTGTGGTTTGTATTGAGAGCAAAGAGGTACTCCCTCTTGTGCCCAGGTGGAATCACTACTCCTGGGATTCCCTGGCCATACTGATATCAGGGCACACCCAGAAGGATTAGTGGTATGTCAAAAGGACACAGGAACTGAATGAGTTTCCAGTGGCCAAAGCTGGAACAAGTTAAATGAAATAAAGGAGTGCTGGATTATAACCCATATTATAAAGTAAATATCCATAAGTACACACTGATAGAAACAAATGAATAAAAATATTTGGGGGACAGTAAATAAATCTCCCATGCAGAAGGATTCCAAAGAATTTACGTAGATATTCTACCCTAAAGAAGATAGAGCAAAATTACCCACTTCTTAAGTGAAGGGTATATGTAGTGACTTTCTTCCAAAGAGGACAGTATGGATAGGAGAAAAAAAAATAACTTTGCAGTAGAGAAACCTGACAAACCCGATGATCAAAATCAACATCAACAATGACAGGTAATGTTGAGAGCATGCAACTTGATCCAGTGTGAGGAGAAGGGAAGTTTACCTCCGTAGTGTTCTTCCCCGAAACTCATAACCCTGGTCTAAGCATGAGAAAAACAACAGACAGTGCCCAGCTGAGGGGCATTCTACAGAATGTCTAACGAGTACTCCCCAAAACTGTCAAGGTCATTGAAAACAAGAGAGGTCTGAGAAGATGTCACAGCCCAAAGGAGTCTACAGAGAGATAGAAAATAAATGTAATATGGTATCCTGGATGGGATCCTTGAACAACAACAAAAATATTAGGTAAAACCTCAGGAATCAACGTTGGTTCATTAGGTCCAACAAATACAACGAGAACAAAGTAAAATGTTAACACAGGGAAAAGTGGGTATGGGTTATATGGTAACTCTCTGTGCTGTCTTTGCAACTTTCTATAAATCTGTAATTATTCTAAACTTTGAAGTAAACTTTTAAAAAGTTATATCTATTTTAAAGCAAGTGAAATGTGTTATAGAATCTAATGGGTGCCTAAGCATCCAAACTGGGCTAGAGAGATGGAAAGAACAAGGGGAATCTTCTTTCTATGTCTCTAAATAAGAGACCTAGTTTGTTCTATTCTCTCTCTCTTGTTTCTTATCCACACAGGGTAGCAAGACTGGCTGTAGACAGTGCCTGAATGTTCATGTTGTATGCTGAGTACCTGAACAGGGACTGTTCTCTTTCTGGCCCAATTCTAAATTCCCAGAGGAAAGGATTATCTGCTTTGGGAAAGGAGTTCACCTCTATTTCTGTCAGCTGTGATAGGCAGGGTTGGGGAAAGGACCCCAATTAGCCTAGCTTAGGTTGCTTATTTGCCCTGTACAAATCAGTAGCCATCAAGAGAACAGATATATAGATGTACACGATGGCCCAGAGACCCTCCCCTGTGGGGGAAGAGGAGGAGGAGGAGGAAGAGAAAGAGTTTCTCCTAGGGTGGAGAGTGGTGGGGAGGACAAGGTAGCTCCTACTCAATAAAGGAATGTCCATAAAGCATCTAAAATTGTGGGGGTGGGGGAGAGAAGCAGTCTTAATATAAGACATAAATATTTAGCACTTCTGAAAATGTACAAGTCCAAAATCCCTTATCCATACTTCTGAAATCCCCAAAGCTCTGAAAACCAAAAGGTTTTCCATAGCTCATTTGGCAGCAAACCTGTCCTGAACTAATGGGAGGTTAATTATACATTCTACATATCCCGTTTAGTGTGAATATTCACACTGTTTGCCAAGGAAATATTAATGTGTTTGATTACAGGGTCTTCCCCAAGCCCCAGTAGGAGTAAGTAATATGTAATAAATTCTACATGTTACAGTATTACCTTAATAAAATCTGAAAAACTCTGAATTACAGTGCTTAAATGTTCCCATGGGTTTCATATAAGGGATACATATATAATGGTACATATATTGAAGAACATGAATGTCAATTTCTATGTAGCTCTGAAAATAAGAGCCTCAAAAATAAAAACCATACATAAAAACAAAGAAAAACCCTTTAAAACAGTGAAATAAAAATATACAATATCTATGCTCATTTGGGAGGATAAACTATTAATGGTAATACCTTATTTTTACATGAATGTTTAGCTTTTAAATCTCTCCTCTTTTTTTTTACATTTTTTTAAAATTTCATTTCTTTTCAGCGTAACAGAATCCATAGTTTTACAACACACCCAGTGCTCCATGCAATGCGTGCCCTCCCTAATACCCACCACCTGGCTCTCCCCACCTCCCACCCCCCGCCCCTTCAAAACCCTCAGGTTGTTTTTCAGAGTCCATAGTCTCTCATGGTTCATCTCCCCCCCAATTTCCCTCAACTCCCTTCTCCTCTCCATCTCCCCATGTCCTCCGTGTTATTTGTTATGCTCCGCAAATAAGTGAAACCATATAAATCTCTCCTCTTTTATTTAATTATCAAAACAAGTCTTGGACATAAGTAGGGCAAATACTATTATTGCCTTTATGGATAAGATTTTATCCATATCCAGAGAAGATTTTACTAGAGAAAGAATAGGGTCTCAGTTACATGTCTCCTAACCACTAACCCAATATCCTTGGACTCTGGCACTTGGTGTCTCACATGGAGAGGGGTTGTGGAATTGGTACTTTGAGCATGTAAGAAATGCATACCAAAGTTATATCATATGTGCTTTCTCGGATGTTTTGAGGACTATGAAAAGGAAGGTTTGCCAAGGATCCTTAGAAAGGTGGAAGTGAGGCAGCTTCCCACAGGATAAAATGTCCAGGGCTCATATGCCTTGGACCTGAATCCCTTATTGGCTGTAAGTGCCCTTGGTCGAGTCACTTATCATAGAGCTACCTGTTAAGGCTATTGTGGGGTCTGACATGACACACTCCACAAGTAAAGTCTTGTATGGTGTATTCCCCAAGTTCTCTTCTCTTCTCCTTCAAAGTCCTGCTGGTCTTTCTTAGGAAGTTATTTAAACTTTCTTTCCCAGGTACTTTTTTTTTAAAATTTCTTTTCAGCATAACAGTATTCATTGTTTTTGCACCACACCCAGTGTTCCATGCAATACGTGAACCACAGCCCCAGTGCTGAGAAATAGGACACTGTAGACCTACAGAAATATAACTTACACCTCAAGAAGGCAGAGACCCATTGGGTACTCAGCATAGCACGGAACTTGGTATGAAGTAAGTGCTCAATATCTATTTAGTGAGTGAATAACTAAAGGAAGATTAGGAATTTTCCATTGGAGAAAATCCCACATCAGAAGGAAGGAAATCCTCAACATTTAATTAGTTAAATTAGGCAATGAAACACTCTTAGAAGAAATTCCCTCCTGTGTGGTAATTATTAATTGTTTTCTCTGTTCAGTGACAATGGTTTTCTATTCCAGTGTCAGCATGGGAACCCCAGGAACAATTGCTAAAGTCAGCTCTCCAGTTCTGGGCCCTGTGCCCCTGTGCTTTCCACTCCTCAAATGCTGCACATTCATTAGCAATTCTGACCTATGGTGTCTTTGTAAGATTCAAAATTCTTAATAAATGCCTAAATACTGGTCTAGAAGAATTCAAACTGGTCTAAACTTGAGAGTTTAATCCTATTTAAGTAGCTCCCTATTTTTTCTTTTTATTATTTTTGTTTTATTATTATAATATAATATATTATATAATATTATAATATATAATATCATTATATTATACAATACAATATTATATTGTATAATATAATATTATTTTTATTTATTATTTTTGTATTGTTTTGTTAGAATTATATGGTAAACTAATCATTTAAAAAATAATCAAAAAGTATATTGCTTGCAACATAAGGGAAAAGAATGTCATGTAAATGAAAAAGAAAGGAAAAAGAGCTAAAATATTCTGTTCAATCACGGAAAAAAACATTTCCTAGGCACAAATCTTTTCTTTTCATTATAGTAAAAAAAAAATACATACATTAAAATGCATAAAATGCCCTAAGTTAATTAAGGGTACAAATTTTTACACATATATACATCTCAGATCAAGATGTAGAATATTTCCAGTAGCCCCCAAAAGTTTATTTCTCCTTCACAGTCAACTCCCCACTCAAAGGAAACCACTGTTCTGACGTATTTAACTAGTGATTAGTTTTGCCTCTTCTTGTATTTCATATAAGTGGAATTTTATACTATGTATTTTTTATGACTGGCTTTCCTCTCAAAACTGGATATCTATTAATGTATTTGTGCTGTTTGTGTAGCTGTAATTTGTTCCTTTTTGTTGACCAGTCTCTGTTGCTGGGTATCATATCCAGGTTTTAGTCTACTGTGTCTTAAACCTGCTGTGAACATTTGACACCTAAGTTTTGATGAACATATGCACTCATTTAATCTTGAGACTATGAGTGGAATTGCTGGGCCACAGGGTCTGAGTTTTCCCAAGTCGTTAAAACAATTGACACTTCCCTAGCAATGTGTGAGGGTCTCCACATCTGTATCAACAATGTCAGTCTTCTTCATCGGGCCATTCAGATGGTGTTTGCAGGTAGCTCATTTGGGTTTTAACTTGCATGCCCTTAATCAGTAATGATGACGAGCACCTTGTGATAAGTTTAGTGGCCACTTAGTTCTCTTCTTTTGTGAAGTGCTTATTCCAAGTTTTTGCCCATTATGTTATCAAGCAAGCACATTTTTTATTTGAACTCTATTATCTGAGTACTGTATGTTGAATTCTACATAATTCATGAATCAATCTAGTGAGGTTTTTCAGGAGTAACAATTTCTGTCTTTTTAGAAGTTCTCTGTGGTGTTTCCAAAAGTGGTGATTCCAAAATGGTTATTTTTCTCAAGTGCAAAATTCTCTTCTGCATGTTATTAGAAGTGAGATACCATCCCACAGTTTAGTGGTTCAGAGCATAGGCTCTAAAGTCAGGATATCTGGGTTCAAGCCATATAATGTTGGTGATATTTACATGCCTCTGATACCTCATCTGTATAATGGGGATCATGACATGACTTGCCTGCCTTAGCGCTGGGGAAAGCACTGGGATTAACCTATATAAAGCTCTTAGAGTGATGTATAATATATAGCAATCTGTCAAGAAGTACTGCTTATTAATAACATTACATAGGGTGCCAGATTAGGACCTCATTGTGTCCGTTTAATCACGAGAAGATTAGAACATTATCCAATGAACTGGGGAAGCATTCACATGTGGATCTGGATCACTTGAACAAAAACTGGGGGATTGGGTGTGAATCTCTAGAACCGGCTGTTTGGAATGTCCACTGAAATGATCACTGAAGCCTATTGAAAATGTTCTTTCTGGTCCATTTGGCTTCGAGAACCCAGCATATGCCTAATAGCTCCACTGGTGCCTGAGTTAGGAGGGCCCAGGCCAAATTATACATATTCATGACTCGTAAATTGTTCAGTTTGGCCCTGAATGGGAACTAAAAGATGTAGGGAAAAAATAGCAGCTCCCCTTCCAGGCAGCCCAAGACACAGGAATGCTTTAATAAAAATGGGAACTTGGGTTTCATAAGAATCATTTTATAAAATCTGTAAGGCACTCTGATAAAGGTTATACATTCAAGGACATCCAAGTGGCCAGAAAACACAAGTCAAATGTGGCAGGGGAGAAATTGCTAAGTAAGAGCACTTACTCTCCGTCAGTAACTTCAAGAGGGCCATGGGCTTTTTCTCTCATTAAGTCCATCTGCCTAGGCTAGGTGCCTGGCAGATCTTCTACTAATGAGAATCTGTTCTTCCTAATAGTGGAAAAATTACGTCTTCATCTCTATCCTTTTACATGTGCCAGTGCCATGTCAGAAATAATTTTTCAAGAAAGAGACCTTCCAAGGCACAACCAGGTATGATCATTCAGTCCACCCAGCTCCTCCAGTCATTTGAGGCAATGAGGACAGAGAACAGTGCTGACTGACTGTCCTTCCTCTGCTGAATCATTACATTCAGAAGGGAATCACATCCTTTATTATCCAATGCCATCGGGATGTTAGCTTCCCCAAAGTGCTCGTGCAAGAATGCAACAATTTGAACTTGGTCAAGATTTTTTTTTTTTGCACAATTCCTTGAGTTATGGCCACATGGATTTTTCACTATTATTATGCCCACCAAGCAATTATTTTTATTTTGCTTATTTTTTTAAACTTTCTATTTCATGGATTTTAAGAAAATGATTCTTGAGAATTATTTAGCCCAAAGGAAAGACAGTTCTGGATCTCTTTAAATATGTTCATTGGCCTGATATGGTAGGCAGGACTCTAAAAATGCTCTTTCCTCCCAGAATTTATGAATGTGATGAGATATCACTGCTGTGATTGTGTTATGTTGTATTGCATAATTGACCTTAATATAGGGAAATGATCCAGGTGGGCCAGATCTAATCTCATGAGCCCTTAAAAGCAGAAAGCTTTCTCTGGTTGGTTGCAGAACAGGTAGTCAGAGAGATTTGAAGCACAAGAGAGATTCTACTCTGGCTTGAAGATGGGGGAGGCCACAAGAGAGTATAGGCAGGCTTAAGGAGTTGAGAGAGGACTCTGGCTGGCAGTGATTAAGGAAAGAATTATTTCAGTTCTGTAACTACAAGGAACTGAATTCTGCCAATAATAAGAATGAGCTTGGAAAAGGAATTAAGGTTCTACTTGAGAACATAGCTAGATGACATCCTGAATCCAAACTTATGAGACCCTATGGACAGAATACAGCCATGCTGAGCCAAACTTTCAACCCACAGAAATGAGCTAACAAATGGATGTTTTAAGCCACTAGATTTATGGGTACTATGTTACGCAATAGAAAATTAATCCACTTGGCTTCTTCTCTTTGCATTCTTCCAAATGACCAAGCAATAGATGAGGACTGGGTAGAGAAAATTAAAAATGCTGTGAAACACTCATGGATTGACTCAGATTATTAGAGATTATGGGGTCATCTCAAGAAGAAAAGGCTCCAATTAATCCCATCTTCACAGTAATGACCACACTATAGTTGCAATAAGGAAAAGAATATAGCATCTTCCTGTGGGTGCATAAGAGAGGTGACTAAGCATTGGGTCTGACAATCATTTTTCCTTAAGTCTGAATCATGCTAGGAATGTCATTTTGCTTTTTGTCCTTCCCTTTCCTCCTTGACTTAGAAGGCTCATTCTCATTCCTGTAGCAATATGGCCAAGGTCAAGAATGCCATGACAGCTCCATGAATGAAATAGGAACATGCTAACATCATCATTATCACAAAATCCATTATTAAAGCATACATAGTACAGGTGTCACAAGGTGCTAGAAAAGTGGGAGGTGTAAAGTGGGGATAAAAATAGTTTCCAAAATTAAAAGAAAACATGGTATGTCGATTCAGGAATCTTGGAAAAGAAAGAAGACAGGAGTATGGGTCCTGTGTGTGCTTAACACAGAACTAAAAGCAAGAAGCTATTAAGAAAATGATACATTTATCCACATTTATCTCATTGGCTTCTGCTTCCTCAGGCATGCCACCAATGTTGCTGGATTTTCTCTATACTTCTGATATCGTTTACTCTTTTTCTGCAGCCCTTCTTGTTCTTATGAGGGACTCTTCAGAGATTCCCCATGATACTGTCCAAATGACACTCTTCTTTCTGAATCCAGAGTCCTCTCCTCACCAGAGCTTACATCTCTTGCTCTGTTTGATAGAAAACTGAAGTTTAGATAGACTAATCAGATTTTAAAAATGAACTGCAATTTTTTTTAGGAATAGGGAAATTGGGGGTCATGGATTTTAGGGAACTAATGGGGCAATCCAGATATTCAGAAAATCTCTCCTTCAAATAATATTCTAAGCTTTCTAAAAAAGTAAAGAATTACTTTTAGAAAGAAATGAAGATTCAAAACTTAATAA